>VYZV01015867.1:3904-24995 GCA_013401275.1 Pandion haliaetus | reverse complement strand
AAGTCTTCCCCCCAAATAGAAAAAAAAAAAAAAAAAAAACAAAAAAAAAAAAAACCAACCCCCCCCAAAAAAAAAAAAAAAAACCCCACCCCTCTACAACATTTAGCTCTCAGACATTCAACCAAGCCTTGCAGAACTAATAACTTGTGTTTTCCTCGGCAGCTTGGGCACTGCTGCTGTTGCTGTTTTCTTTTGCTATTAATCCCATTTGGTCACGGTTTTCATGCACTCAGGAATGCTGATTCACTGCGCTCCCTCAGGGGCGTATAAGTACAGGAGACCAGGATGGTGTAATCAGAGCCATCCTCAGAAGTGGGACACCTACAGCAGTTTTGCGAAGAGACAAACAAGCGTTCAAATGTACTTTTTTTTTTTTTTTAATTAACATTTTTTGGCAACCACTCAATGAAAGAGAAAACCAAACAGCTGTGGTTGAGGTAAAAAAAAGGAGATGGTGTAAATTATATTTGGTTAATGATAGCTACTTTTTAAACTGTATCTGGTATTTTTAAATTTATATTTTAATCTTCATATCAAGAATGTAAAAGCGATGATAGAGATCAAATAATTTATACTGGGGTTAGCTGAGTAATTCCAACAACAGTGATAAGAATAAATGTGATTTTCCTACAGTAACACCAGATGTCTGGAAGAAACTAATTTCAATAGATAGAAGGGATTTTTATTGCAAACCCATATTTTTAGTGTAGTTTCATAAAGAAACACCTTACCTAACCACTTTTTGGGAGGACCTTGATCACTTTAGAGGCTCTTAGGCAGCTTCTCAGTGCGGGCTGTGAGGTCTCCCCAGCCCTGTCCTCCCAGGGGAGGCTGCCACGTCCCTCCGGACACCACCAAAACCACGCAGAGAGACAATGATATGGAAAAGCTTTAGGAGGGACGCTGACCCTGTTAGACACCCGATAACCCAACCCTGAGCCTAATTCAGCTGCTCTCCCAGGTGGGGTGGCCGTGGCCAGCCTGGAGCCTCGCACCCCCCCCAGTTCTACTTGCTCCATCAAACCATGTGGCCTTTGAGAAGACGACTCCAGCCGGGAGGGGGACTTTCCAGGGGAGGGGAATGATCTTGAAGAGTTTTATAAAGATAACGGATGCGTGCACATCTGCACATGTGGAAACTTTGCCCAGATCAGTGATTTTCCTCATGAAATGGCTTTCCCAGGCTTTATACTGCAGCTGCTTAGAGTAGCTGGAGTCTGTTTTGGTTTTTTTTCCATTTGATGGTAATTATGGTGCCTGCAAGCAAGAAGGAGAAATCTAAGCTCTAAGTTGTTACTACAGCAGGATCCCAGGTGATCATTGCTGTTAGCATATTTAATGCATAAAGGTTGAGGGTCATTTCAGCTGACTTCAGCTCTTTGGCATCAGAAGTCCAGACAAACAGCTTAAGCTTGCACACGTTTTATATTTAAATGCTAAGCAATGGCTATTTCCAGAAAGCAAATAATCTCTGCTTTGAACTGTATCCTGAAGGGATGCACAAGTTTTATGAGCTGCTTAGTTCTTTCCACTGGAGATAAGGAAAGAACCTGTATAATGAGCATGGGCTTGGGCAACCAAATCAGCAGTCTAAGCCAATTCCAGCCTGAATGCTGGTAACACTGAGAATATTTCCATTAAAACTAAAGCAGCGGTTTTTAATCCAGGATTCCTGCTTTCCTCTCCATCCCTCCCAGCAGCTCAGGACAGGTGGTGTGGGGAGCAGCAAGGTTTAGAAACGCAGTCCCGCTCTCTGGCCGTGGTCACACAGGGATGTTGTGCAGCGTGGCTGTTCCCTGGTAAGGAATAGCAGCTATCGAGGCTCCCTCTGAGGGCAGTGTTGGGAAATAAAAGCAGAAGGAAGATTCAGCTGCAAAATAACTAGTCACCTCCCCACCCAACATGATGCTGCAACAGAGGCTATGAGAGGGCTACTGGAGTTATAGCAGGATTGCAATCAGTTTGCAGCATGTTACTAAGCCAGAAAACAAAGACAAATCCCTGCTGCCCAGAGACCTACAAGGTTGGACTCTGCCAGTCCTCCTGGCGAAGCAATTTGCTGTAACGCACTTGTGTTGGCTCGCTCGGTGGGCGCCAGCTCAGCGAAACACAGAGGGCCGATGCTGTACCTCTTCCCCCGGGGGGCAGCAGGGAGAGGGGGGGTCAGAGGAGGGACAAGGCTGCCGGTGCTGCGGTGGAGCCGGCTGCCGCTGCAGCTCTGCAGTGGGTGCATGGCTCAGGCAGCCGGTCCCCTGCGGCCACTGGGGCACAACTGGGAGTGGGGAGGGAGGAGGACAGTGACGCCGATGCCGCAAGCATCTCCTGCTCTCTTGGGCAGACCTGGCGAAGTGGCATGGATTTGCTGGCAAAAGAAGGCAGAGAAGGGGTGAAAGCAGTCCAAAATCTAAGGACCCTCTGTTCAGCAACAAAATACGATGGTACTACGGCTCCTCTTTTCACACACCCCCCCCCAACTCAGAGCACAGGTAGCCCCTCCTGCAGCAAAACCACAGCACCGCACTCGCGTTTCACATGGAGAAATACAATAAGGGAGTCGAGCAGCAGGGATTTGTCATGGACCATCCCCCTTTGGGGATGGGATGGTTCTGCCTCCCCGGTGCCAGTTTGCTGTCCCGATGCTACAAGGCATCTGTCAGATGCGGGCTCTCAGGCAGGGCAGGCAGCCAGAGGGCTATATTTAGTAACAGCAACAAAACAGGCAGCCGAATCAGCTGACTGGAGGCAGGGAAGCCTGATGCACGGTTTAGTTTTAGACAGCACATATTCTGTGCTGAAAACAGGGAGGGAGAGAGCAGGGGAGAGACGTGGCAGCCAAGGGAGCTGAAAGCCGCCCGTCCCTCTGCACCAGGCAGCAGTGCAGGTAAGGGGAGGATGTCCCAAAAGCTGGGGTCTGGACATGGGCTGTGTCCTGGGTATTGCCGGGGAGGACCCAGGTTGGCCGCAGCCGAAGATGCTCCAGGCGCGGCTGGGAGGGGAAGCCACAGGGCAGGGGGGGGTTTTGCTCTCCAGGGGCTGCGGGCTGGTGGCGGTGGGTGGGAAGGTGACCTCGGCATGGAGGGGGACATGCCGGTGCAGTGCCTGGGGCAAAGGGGATCGCATCTGGGCTGGAACTGATCCATCTTATCAGAAGAGTTTGACTGTAAATAGGTAATTTAATTTCCTTCCGGAGGAAGGGTGTGTTAACAGGACTTGGTTAATGATTAGCGCTATCGTAAGTTAACACGACATGCCGGTGCCCATTAACTGATGCATCCGACTGCCCTCCTCGACACCGGGGTCAGAGCAGGCCCAGATCCCGACAATGCCGAGCTTGGGCAAAGGGAGGAAAGGCGGAGGAGCAAGCCGCCTTCTTAATGCTTAAAGAAATGAAAAGAAAGGAGCAGACAGAATAAAGAGAAATAAAAAGGTCATAAGGTTTAAAACAAGCATCTCCTGCTCTCAGTTCAGCAAATCCCAGCTTGGCTGACTTTACCAGTAGCACCTGAGATGAAAACCAGTAAAAGCCAGCAGCAGCTCAGGGAGGGATGGGCACCCCACGAGCTCCACCCTGGGCTCAGGACGAGCTGCTCACTTGCACTCCTTATGTGATCCGCAGCTTCTCAGGGAGGTTCAACAAAGCCAGATTTATTTCCAGCAATGACAAGCAAGGCATTAAAATAGCTAGCAAAGCACTTTTGTGTTCAAGCACACAACAAAGCTATATTGTGTCAGTAGATTATTCGCATACAAATTCCATGCTGGGGAGATAGTTAAAAAAAAGGGGGGGTGGGGTGGGGTGGAATCAAGGATCCAGGCTATGTGGTTATTTCTGCCAGAAGGGGAGTTAAGCAAAACACAGGGGAGAGTATTTTGAGAAAAAAGAAAGTACAGTTAGCAAACACAGCAACACAAAATATTTGTAAGAAAGGTTTACCTGACTAGTGGGAGCAGTTTGATGGAAATCCATGCTAAAAAGAGTTGAGGATAACTATTTGAATATAAAGGACATTAACTAAATCCCTTTGACTCTATGTAAGCATTCAGGGAAGGATCTACCACTCCATAATTACATTTATGAACCACTGGCAGAGATTAAAATGAACATATTTGTACATTATCACCTACAGCTTCTAGAAGAGATCCACTGTAATGTCTATTTATGTGATGCTCCCCACAGGCATAGGTCCGCTCCTCTCCTGTTGAGATCAGCTCTTGCCTGTTTGGACACAATGTGAAGTCAGAGCCCTGTTACAGTGAACAGACCAGCAGAGTATTAAACAAGGAGAGTAGTTTGTCCTTGCCGCTACAGCCCGGACAGTGAGATGAGCTAGTGCACCTGCCCCACACTGCTTCAGCTGCTGACCCCTTGCATTGCTTCAGAAGGGAGCATGATTGCTGATCTCTTTAATGAACCTTTTATTTTCTATTGTGCTTAATCATAGAATCATAGAATGGTTTGGGTTGGAAGGGACCTTAAAGATCATCTAGTTCCAATCCCCCCCTGCCATGGGCAGGGACACCTTCCACCAAACCAGGTTGCTCAAAGCCCCATCCAACCTGGCCTGCAACACTTCCACGAATGGGGCATCCACAACCTCTCTGGGCAACCTGTCCCAGCGCCTCACCACCCTCACAGCGAAAAGCTTCTTCCTTACATCTAATCTAAATCTACCCTCTTTCAGTTTAAAGCCATTACCCCTTGTCCTATCACTACATGCCCTCGTACAAAGTCCCTCCCCATCTTTCCTGTAGGTCTCCTTTAGGTACTGGAAGGCTGCTCTAAGGTCTCCCCAGAGCCTTCTTTTCTCCAGGCTGAACAACCCCAACTCTCTCAGCCTGTCCTCATAGGAGAGGTGCTCCAGCCCTCTGATCATCTTCGTGGCCCTTCTCTGGGCTTGCTCCAACAGGTCCATGTCCTTCTGATGTTGGGGCCCCAGAGCTGAACACAGGACTGCAGGTGGGGTCTCACGAGAGCAGCGTAGAGGGGGAGAATCACCTCCCTCAACCTGCTGGTCATGCTGCGTTTGATGCGGCCCAGGATACGGTTGGCTTTCTGAGCTGCAAACATACATTGCCAGGTCATGTTGAGCTTCTCATCAACCAACACCCCCAAGTCCTTCTCCTCAGGGCTGCTCTCAATCCACTCATTGCCCAGCCTGTATTTGTGCTTGGGATTGCCCTGACCCATGGGCAGGACCTTGCATTTGGCCTTTTTGAACTTCATGAGGTTCACGTGGGCCCGCCTGTCAAGGTCCCTCTGGATGGCATCCCTTCCCTCCATCGTGTTGACCGCCCCACACAGCTTTTGGTGTCAGCAAACTTGCGAAGGGTGCACTCAGTCCCACTGTCCATGTTGCCAACAAAGATGTTAAACAGCACCGGTCCCAATACTGACCCCTGAGGAACGCCACTCATCACTTGTCTCCGCTTGGACGTCGAGCCATTGACCACAACTATTTGAGAATGACCATCCAGCCAATTCCTTATCCACTGAGTGGTCCATCCATCAAATCCATGTCTCTCTAATTTAGAGACAAGGATGTCATGTGGGACAGTGTCAAATGCTTTGTACAAGTCCAGGGAGATGACGTCACTTGCTCTTTTATCCACCAGTGCTGTAACCCCATTGTAGAAGGCCACCAAATTTGTCAGGCACAATTTGCCCTTAGTGAAACCGTGTTGGCTGTCATCAATCACCTTATTTTCCATGTGCCTTAGCGTAGTCTCCAGGAGAATCTGCTCCATGATCTTGCCAGGCACAGAGGTGAGACTGACTGGTGGGTAGTTCCCCATGTCTTCCTTTTTTCCCTTTTTAAAAATGGGGCTTAGGTTTCCCCTTTTCCAGTCAGTGGGAACTTCCCTGGACTGCCACAACTTCTCAAATATGATGGATAGTGGCTTAGCCACTTCGTCCGCCAGTTCCCTCAGGATGCATGGGTGCATCTCATCAGGTCCCATGGGCTTGTGCACCTTCATGTTCCTTAGATGGTCTCAAACCTGATCTTCTCCTACAGTGGGCAGTTCTTCATTCTCCAAGTCCCTGCCTTTGCCTTCTGTGTCTTGAGTGGTGTGGCTGGAGCACTTGCCAGTGAAGACTAATGCAAAAAAGTCGTGGAGTACCTCAGCCTTCTCCATGTTCTGAGTAATCAGGTCTCCTGTTTCCTTCCAGAGAGGGCCCACATTTTCCCTAGTCTTCCTTTTATCACCAATGTACCTACAGAAGCTTTTCTTGTTGCCCTTGACGTCCGTGGCCAGATTTAATTCTATATCAGCTTTCCTAACCTGATCCCTGGCTGCTCGGACAATTTCTCTGTATTCCTCCGAGGCTACCTGTCCTTCCTTCCACCCTCTGTAGGCTTCCTTTTTGTGTTTGGCTTTGTCCAGGAGCTTCTTGTTCATCCACACAGGCCTCCTGGCATTTTTGTCTGACTTCCTCTTTGTTGGGATACATCACTCCTGAGCTTGGAGGAGGTGATCCCTGAATGTTAACCAGCTGTCTTGGGCCCCTCTTCCCTCCAGACCTTTATCCCATGATACTCTACCACGCAGATCCCTGAAGAGGCCAAAAGTCTGCTCTCCTGAAGCCCAGGGTAGTGAGCTTGCTGTCTGCCCTTCTCACTGCCCTAAGGATCTTGAACTCCACCATTTCATGGTCACAGAAGCCAAGGCTGCCCTTGAGCTTCACTTGGCTTCTTTTGTATATATGGACTCTTTATGAAGCCATGGATATAAATGTACTGCCAGCAAACTTTTAAAATGCAGTTTCTGTAAGCACCACTCTTTGCCACGAGAAAACATCAGGTGGCTCAGGTAGCATGGACTTTACAGAAACAAGCCCAGAATTTCTTTACCACAGCTGGCTTTCACAGACTCATGTCTGGTCTGTTCTTTGCAGCCATGGCACCCCGGATAAGATTGAGTCTTTCAAAGCCTCTCCCAACCATATGCGAAACCCACGAGGAAGTGATGGAAGATTCACCCAGCAACCTGAAGCGCACTGGAAGCGCTGCAGCCAGCCCAGACTCATACTCCAGCGATGATTACATTCAATCCATCTGCCACCTCGCCAGACCCACCTTCCCGGGCTTTCCTGAAAGCAGCTGTAAGGTTCAGGACAGAAAGACCCTGAAGACCCTTGAAGACGTGTCATGGTCTCCATCCCTTGGAGGGACACAGCAGGAAACATCAAAATATAAATTGACCAATCTCATCTCAAATGTGATGCCACTGAGAAAAGTCATGCCTGCAGAAACCGACTTCTGGTCCAGAGAGGACCCCCTGGCACAGATTTACACTTGTGCAGGAAAGCTCTGCTCCTCCAAGGCTTCTTCGTACGGTAAAAGCTCCAGCACTGGTTACTCATGGTGCAACTCTTCCACCCCAAATGGTGAACTTCATCCCCCAACCATGAAAGAAAAAGCCAGCGGGAAATCCAATTTTCCACGAGTGTTCAATTTTCCAAGGCTTCCCTCCCCACGACCAGTGCAGAAAGAAGTGGTCTGCTCAGAGCTGAAGTATCTCAGAAGAGATGAGGGACCAGTTTTAGGGGGTAACCACAGTCAGAAAGATAATGGCTCCATGGTCATTAATGGTGAAGAGCTATCACCATCCTCAGCCAGAGGGAAGCTGGTAGGAAACCCAGCCTTGCGCTGCTCTGAAAGAAAGCAGAATTGTTTGTTCAATAGAGCATGCACAGATGAAAAACAAGGGAGCGAAATTTCTCACTGTGACAAAAATGTAATGGGTGATGTCCCCACTAAGCAGAGATACTCCGAGTGTTTCCAGGTACCTAAAAAAGCTATGATCCATAACTGGGTTTCAGAGCACAGATGCATCTGGAAAGAAGCAAAGGTAAAAGCTTGTTTGCTCCCAGCTATTTCTGAAGTGTGAAGAAGTAGCTCTTCAGAATAATTTTATTCACAAGATACAACCACCCTGTGCTCTAGAAGCTCTCCCTGGAGTCCTTACACAGAAAACATGGCTTGAATGTGCATGCAAGTCAGGCAGACTTTTGTGACCCATCGTATCCCTCATCAGTGGGCAAAGGGACAATTCAGAGTCTCATCCACTAAGGAAACAGCAATTAGTTCTCATTTTGGAAAGGCAACAGTTCATAAAGCATCTCCCCCCGCCTATTGCCTAGAACTGCCCTGAGCACAAAGAAAAGCAGGAGAGAGTACAAATCCCATCTGTTCTGGAGAAGCGATCTGCTGGAACATCAAACTACTGGTGTTTTCCAGCAAATGCCGAAGAGCCAGATGTTGCTCACACTTGCGTACAGTTATTCTGCAAGGAACATTTTGACCCATGCTTGGACAGTACTAAACGTGCTCTCTCTGACATACACATTTACTAGGAGACCCATTATAGATCACTGCGTCAACACCAGAATGCCACCGGATAGGTCACCTGTTAGTGCAGTACCATAAAGAAATATTTTTTAAAAAATCGCAGGAAGTCTTTTATGAGGACTTGCTAGAGGGCAACATGGAGAACATTACAACTCCTCTGGGTGGGGATTTTCCTGTTGCTTACCCTGGTACAACTCCGTTACCTTTACTCCTTGATTTACCTTTGGCAGGAGGAGAGCTAGGAGCCCTGGGTGGGCATTGCCGTGCCAGCGCTGCAGCTGTCTTGGAGCTGTAACAACCTGTGACACCAGCTGTAAAAAAACACATGTCATGCTGGTCTCTGCACTGTCACACCCGCACCGTCCAGGCTGCACGCTGCGAGCACCCATGGAGTTTGCTGCTCGGGTGCAGGAGCCCCACGAGCTCGCAGGCAGCTCTGCAGGCTCAGCAGACCAGAGCAGCTTTGGCTCAGGGGCAGCCTGGGGATGCTGGGCTGGCATTCACAGGACTTGAATGTAAGCTAAGAATTTCTGCGTTTCCCTGAACATCTGTGCTTTTGTATTCTCACCTACCTGGCCATGCTAACGATGCTGACTGTGCTTCGCCTGGTGCTGTGAGACTGACACATGAAAAAAACACAGCGTAAGTGCATGGTACAACCATCTAGCACGTAACGTATGTAAAACAATCCAGTGGGTGTTAGTGCTACATGGGATGTCTGTCAGAAGAGAAGGATTCCTACATTGCTGCAAGATCCCGGCGTGGTGTGGTAAGAACATGGCCAGCTCATCCCTCGCTGCTGCGCAGAGACTTCTCCATCCACAGAAACGGTCTCTCCTCGGCGCTTTCTCCTGCAGTCAGAGCAACCTCAAGTACCTGCGTTTGGTATTGCACTCTCCGTAGCCAGCCAAGAGAAGTAGGTGAGAAAACTGCACAGCAATACTAGGCTAATTATTATTACTGCTACTAGGAATAAGTCTTTTGGCACAGAGAGCACAGGGACCAGGCTGTTTGTTCAACAGCAGCTAAGATGGGAAATACCACTGGAAAGCTGCAATTATAAAAATGCTCACAAGCGATTTCTAAACCACCCTCGAGCAGATTAAACCAGAAGGCAACTTCTGCTCAGTACCAACATGAGTGTAAACACGTTCGAGGATCAAAAGGTGAGCATATTTGAGCTTCTCATCCTCACATCTCTTACCTCAAACATCTTTTCTCCTGTTGAAACTCATTAGCACTATGGAGCTGAACCACTTCTCATCTTTGTTTTTGAACTAACCACACAGCAAGAACAAAAGTGAAGGTGGCTCCAGCATTTATTAGAGCTGATGGAGAGCGTTGAATCAGGGAGGTGCCAGCCCACTCTGCCTCCTCTACATCTTTCCCTTCCTTCTCAGGTTAATGCTGGGATTTAATGATGCTTGTCCTTACTGCCCTGCTGACATTTTAATTTCTCTCCATGTGAATATTTATGACACTAATGCCTAGCAAGTCTTGTGCCAACCGCATGTATCACTGCTTTTGACAGAGGAAACAAATAAAATCGTTACATTAAGCTGCTGTTTCCATTACTGCAGAACCACGGGTGATTATTTTCAGTGCAGGGCTGATCTACAGCACAAGGGCTTGTGACTCTCCACCCAAACACCTTCTCACCCCACCAGGTCACCAACAGAGCCAGCTCCCAGGCTCCTTCCCCACACATTCAATGCCTTGCAAAGCTTTTCTGCCTTGTCAGGGTCAGGCCCTCCGTGCCCAGGACCCAGGCAATTGCTTCCCCTAAAACCAGCCGGGCTGTGTATCAGCAGGTTCCCCTGGGACAAGCGCTGTAGCGAAAATATTCATCCTCATGGTAGAGGCACAAAAGGGCCTTCACACCTCACCCCTTTGGCAGCTGATGCCCAACACTGTGATTCCTTCCCAGCTGCCACATGATCCTGCGAGTCTCTAAAACCCTGAAACCCATCAACTTTTCCAGCACGAGCACCCTAGAGATCTAAAACCTGCGAGCAGGGCCTGGAGCACCGATGTGCCGTGTCTAGAGGAGAGTCCAGCCACGGGGCTCACAGCTCAGCCCTTCCTGCTGCTCCTGGCTCTGCAAATATTGCAATATCCAGAGCAAAGAGGTGCAGAAACAGGTTAGAGCTGCAAGTCAGGCCACCTTGGGAAAAACCCCCAACTCCTCTTACACAGGACAGGGAGCAGTGCCGTGGTCTGCGGGGATGGGGCGAACGGCAGGGCTGGGCTCAGTGCTGGGGGGCATTTGTAAACACAGTGGCAGCTCCAGGTTTGCTCAGCAGCAGGCTGCTACGTGCCCATGGAACACTAGGTAGTAGGTGTTAGGTGCAGCAAGGCTTGGAGGAATGAAGCTTTGGAGCGAATCGGCTTTTTCTGGAGCATACTTTTTCTTTAGTGAAAACTGAGCTTCCATTTGAGCAACTGTGAGAGGAGCAAGAGCTGCTGGGATGCAGCAAAGCCTGGGACAAACAGAGGCACGGGCAAATCCGGGTCACAGGAGTGACAAGGCAGCAGGGTGAGAGGAGGGAAACACGGGGCCGGTGGTTCCTGAAGTGGGGCAGCTCCACTGGAGGGGGATGCCAGGGAGCCGGGGCCCAGGAGCCCCGGGCTGAGGGGATTCCAGCTGTGCAGTAAAGGCTGTGACAGGGGTGACAGAAGGAAACCTGGTTTACATAGGACAGAGACAGTGGATAGGGAGGGTTATTAGCTTCGGCCACCCTTCAGGTTCAGATAGATCCTGTTTTGAAAAGCACAGCCCTTGCCTTCTTCACCATCGCCCCTGTTGGAAATGAACACATCGGCCCCCGTGAAATCACTGGGCAATTAAATACTGCAACAGATCCCTGGATAAGGCAGTTTTGCAGCCGTACAACATCATCCGCCTCCCACGGACACGCTCCAGGCCGGTTCAGTGAGGAGCCAGGGTGTGGGGCGGCCCCTTCGCCCCACTGCTGCCGGCATCGGCTGCGGTAACAGCCCCGCTGCTCCCCTGCCACCAAGGGCTCTCCAGAAGGTGACTGAGAGCTGCCGACAGAGCCTGCAGTCCTGCCAGGGAAAAAGAAATGGGATGCATTTGGATGGGGTGACATGGCACATAGCTATACAGCGCTTTCCTGCCTGTTTCCCCCCTTTGGTGACCATGCTGCCCCATGGACGTACACCTGGGGCCATTGGGAAATGCTCTCCCTCTTTTTCTCTATACAGAACAGCAGCTGAGGAATCACCAGTTGGGATAAACCTGCAGAAGTCACAGCCTGTTCAGAAGTGCTCCCAGACAAGAAAGAAAAACCTTATCTAGGAATTTAGGTCACGGAGTGAGATAAAAGCCGTGCTGCTTCCATGGCCAATCTCATGGCAGGCTCTGCATTTGAAGTCACTGGCAGAAAAATCTCATTTATTGAGATCATCAGAACTGCCAAAGGGATTTGGATTAATTTGAATGGGGAATTGGTATTCAAATCCCACCGGCAGCTTTCAGTCTCAGCCTTCGCAACCAGTTCACAAGCAATCTGTGGGTTAACGTGCAATTTTGCTTGCATGATCATGCAGCCTTTTACTGCTGCAAACAGTAAATGCGTTTGGACACAGAAAATCACAACCAGAATTTACAAACCAGAAACAGCGAGGTAGAAACAAAACTGTCCCTCTCTTTCCTCAAATTTTTGTCTTTTATATGACAAAGATACTGATCAGATCAAACCAAAGGTGAGGAAGCAAGGTCTTGGTGAGCCTCACTAATGGGGTCTGGTGATTAGGCCTGTACAATAGAGAAGCAGCTCAGAAACCCCTACAGCAGCCACAGCACACAGAGACCCTCATCCACTGCAGGAGAGGCCTTTCTGTGCCAACACGGGCAGTCAGATGTTGATCAGAAACTAAAATATGAGCCAGTGCAGCATGACTACAGACAGGGGTAGGTCACGAATGGGTCTCTCTCAGGGGAGGGATCGTAATGCCCAGAGACAAGCTGGAGCAGATTTAAGGGCTGCACAACAAACAGGTAGATGCAGGAGGTGTGTGAGTGAAGTTAGCAAAACCAGTTTCTAAAAAGGTCTTTAACTCTGAAGTTAGGATAAAAGCAGCTATTTTTGTTTGAAGAAAAAATCCAAATCTTAAAGCTCCAGGAAAAAACACGGGGCCTAATTTTAGGGGATCAGACCCAAGCCTGAGGCAGAACACAGGGTGCCTCTGCTTAAAGCAGGGGCTTTGTGGATAGTGCATCAGGCTTTCCCTGTGCCCTGAGTGCCTGCAATTGGGCCTAACTGCTCACTGAGGGCATATTTTAATTAACTTTGGGCCTTCCTAAGTGGAGAGTAATGATAAATGGTGTAAAACGAAGTTAAACTACATTTAGTGACTAAGCAGGAATCCCTTAGCTTTGAATGAAATGCTCGTATGTCCCATCAGCAACATGATAAATGGTGAAGTGTTTTGCATTTGCAGCTGTGACCGTGGGCAGAGAGATCCGAAATGATGATTGAGAGCTTTTCTGCTTGTGTTTGAAGTCTCAGATCATTCAAGCACAGCTCTCTGCCTTGCTCACGAGAGCCCACGTGTGTTTTTGTAGCTGGCACCATTTATGTGGGGCACAGCTGACACCACTGATGACCCCTGAAGCACCACATCTTGGGCTTGTGGCCTTTTCCCATGCTCTGGGCTTCTCAAGTATAATGTAATTTGCCTGGCACAAGTTAGAGCTGATGCAAAATACATGTTGTGTAAATACAGATGTAATGTTCCTGGCAATCGCAGCCTTACTGGAATTAATGCTCCTGGCGGCAACACTTCCGAGGACTCTTGCGAGGAGCTGTAGAAAAAACTGGGCATTTTTGGAATACCATCTACTTGCTACATAATGTTTGACCAAGTGCCATTTAAAATCAAAGGGAGCCTGTAAGTGCTTTGGAATGTGCTTTTAATGGCAATAACTATCTGCTGCATTTAAAGCACAGATTTCTAATAGCAGCTGATGAGGGAAATTGAATTATTAGTTTATTTATTTGCATGTATTAGCGTTTTGCCAACCATTTCTTGTCTTTGTTTTAAATTAATCTAGCTGAAAGCATGTCAGCCTGCCATGATCTTAGCAAAACCTGTGTGTTAACCACAACATTTTAGCTGCCTGCCTGCACTTCACACAACTTGCAGCGGCTTTTCCTCTCTGTGATCAGCAAGTCTGTGTTCTGCAAAGCAGGGTCGTCACGCAAGCTGAAAACAGAACTAGCCAGCAGGAAGACTGCCACATCTCATCTGCTGGTGGAATATGACATCTACAAGTCAGCCGAATGTTTTGTTATTTTTCCCTTAGTCACAAGTATGTAGGTGAGAAAATGGCTTCTGGTTTATACCAGAGGTGTTGGGCTTCAAGTTTTGTATCTTTCCACCTCACTTGATGGAGCATCGGGTGGAGTTAACCTGGCTCGTGGCTCAGCTTCAGAAAAAGGAGATGCCACATCTCGAGTGTCCAGGCTCCAAAGCAATTACACAAGAAATACCAACTTTGCTCGAGGTGCTCTTCAAGTTCCCCCTCAGCTCATGCTATAGAAGCACTGAACTGCACAGAAAAAAATTGTGATGTTTGCTCACAGACGGCCTTCATGGGTTAGTAATGCCAGCTACCCATCGGGTCCTGTTCAGCTGGGTGCTGTACAAATGTATGGAGAGTGGCCATCTCCGACTTGCTGAGCCTATGAGCCATTCAAACCTCATTAGTGAGATTAGCTGGGTGCTTCAGATTAAGGTTGATTCGCACAAAGAGCAAAGGAACTTGTGCATGGTGCTTGCTCACAGCAGAGTCAGTGCTGTTAGTCAAAAATATTCCTGGTCTCTAGGGCAAGCAAATATAAGTGCAGGCTTGATCATGCCCAGTTTTGAATCCATAAACAAGGGTACACAGACAGAAAATGAGAAGTAGATGATTCAGAGAGAAAACACCAGGCCTTCTTGCTGCGCAGGGTCAGCTCCTGGAATTAATTGCATCAGGATGTCAAGAAGATAAAATTTAGCAGGATTCAAGAGAGGATTAGACAGTCCTGTGATCAGGAACATTAGTGCAATGCTAACTGGGTCAAAGAATACAAGAGAAATTAAGCGCTGTGCTTCCCTGAAGGGCTGAGCTGGTACCAGCTGGATTTAAAACAGATTCCTCCCCACCTCCCCTTCCCAATCTTGTTAAAGCAACAAGCAAAGAGCAGGATCTATGGCAAAGTGTCTCCTCTTTCTTTAGAATAACAAAACATCACCTGCCCTAGCAAGTCCTCAAGAGCCAGTGATGACTGGTCCATGCTACGGCGTGTGGTGAAATCCTCCTCTCGTAATTTTAAAGGAAGGAAATGCCAGTTTTACCTTCTCTGCTGCCTCTAAGCTTCAGATCAAATAATTTCTCAAGAAGAGAATGAGCTCCACAATACACTGGCTGCAGATGAGCTGGTTGGGTCTCCACCCTGAAACCCTTTTCTAAGCATGATTAACTGAATTATTTAACTGTATGATAGCATCAACCAGAAAAACATGCAGGGGTAACAGCTGAATCCAACAGCCAACACTAGTGGTATTGTAGGGAAGTGTCGGGCGGCTAATGGGAGCAATGGTTTCTACCACCAAAGAGAGGAGAAGAAATCAGATCTTGCTGCAAGTAAGCAAAGAAGCAAAATCCTCAGTGAAAACACAGACTTCACTCTTCAGGCGGGCAGATATGGACTAGCTGATCCATGGAGGTAGCTACCATGGAGGCAGCAGCTGGCGGCTGGGGCGCCCAGTATAATCCTTTCCAAAATTTTCTTTTTCATTAGAAAGATGCTGACAAAAATCTATAGACTTTGCACATTTTTCTGACACTGTAAAAACGCTCCTGGCACAATTGGCCACAAGGCACGGTGCACTGCGTGTGACAGCAAGAGTAGTACAAGCCACTCCAAGCTCATCAATTCACTTCATTAAATTTCACTGTCTTCAACAAAAGGATTCTGAGAAATGCCTCGCTAAGGCTAATGCTGGCAACAGAAAATTACCTGGTAATCTCAGACAGGCAGCAGAAATCTTTGGATTCTGTGCCCAAAGACAAAACCTTCTTCCTACAGTCCATTGCAAACAATACAGGATAGAAAGGAAAACATGTCAACATTTAAATATCATCCAATTAGGCTTGGCGGAAATTTGGGATGCCCATTACCTTCGAAATTTTGGTATTTGAAAATAAGGATGAAAAAAACTGCTGCCAAAATTGCCAAGGAAGCAAACCCTCCCCACCAAATTCTGTTGCATCCAATGCCGTTTAGCATCTAGCAATTTCATTTCAAAGTGAAGTTCAAAATGTTTTGCAAAATTGTATTGTGTTTTCCGTTTTCCTTACTGCCTGCTCTTCCAGGAATAGCAACACTTAATACGATCTGTCACAACTTTGTCAGACTCTGAGATACAGTGGGGCAGCGAGGACCCAGCTATCAGACAGAACTCAGCAATTAGGATTTATTAGAATTCTTTCCTTAATCATTAACAGTATTACGAGCTACACTTACACAGCAGTTTGTCCCATGTATTTTTTTTTTCCTAGAGAAGAGTTTTTTGCTTGGATTGTAATAAAACAGTTGGAATATAAGATTTTACTGCTTCTGGTACAAGCACTCACATCCCGATGCGCACTACCACCCAAGCTACTTCAGTAGATGACACAGGCTTACGTACCTTTATGGATCAGGGCCTTTGCAGACATATTTAAGGAGCCACTGCTTTCAGAACCTCATACAAAGTGTTCCACGCCAGCAGTAGACTATTTTTAAAATCACTATGAAAACAAAGCACTGCACCGCACGCATTTCTTTTACCGGGGACAGAAGAAGGAACCAGCCCACCTGACAGACCAAAGGCACATTGCTCAACGCACTATGGACAGGTACTCTGGGCAGGACACGGCCACGGCTCTGTACTCTTCCTATACCATTTAATCTACCTGACTGCAGAGCAATGACACCCTTGTTACACTCCCTCCACACGTTTCGGCTCCCGGGAGGTGATGCTCCCCTGCAGGACCCGAGGGAGCAGAAACAACCCAGGGGGCTGAGCTGGGGACTGACCACAGGCGTGATTTGATCCACAGTCCTGACCCCCAGGACCTTCAACAGGTTGCTGGCTTTTTGAGTTATTTTTGCTGTCTGTAGAATGTGAATAATTCCTACTTAGGGGAAGAAGGAGGATTTTTAAGATCAGCCAAACCTATAAGAGAAAATAATTTTCTATAGAAACAGATTTCTCACAGCCAGCAAAGAATCGCAGTGGTGAGAGAGGATCAGGTGCTGCAGCACTGGGTGGGTTCTTTCTCTCTATTCATTTCAATAGTTCCTACAGGACATGAGTAATACAGCCAAGTGTAACATAACTGCTGGCTGTCTACTGAAGATGATGTAACTAGATGAAACTGCATTTTTCACACCATCAAATGTGAAAGCTTAATTAAATTGTACAGCCATACCAAAAACTCAGGACTGTACCCAGCAAAAAATGTAAACCCAGTTCAGCGGAATGTGAATTCCTGCGTTTGGTGCTGCAGGTCAGACACTCACACCCTGCCTCGCCTGTGGTGGTTCAGTGAGTTAGGACAGATCTCAGGGAAGACACGTGGTAACTTCATTTTTTGTGCTCCTGAATATCTGCTCTCCCAGTGAAAGCCCAATGGAGTTAATGGAAAATCTCCTGTTGGCCATCTCGGGCCAAGACCCAGATTTCTACCTTTTGTTCATCTCCCTCCTCCCACGCTGGTCCCTGGATGAAGGATTCCACCTAAGGGAGAAATTGTTACCTACAGTAATGCCAGCCCTTCTTGTAGTCTGTTACCTAAATTTACAGCAGAAGTATTCCTAGTTTAACACATGCAAGCATTTGCAGGAGTAGCCCACACTAATACAGAGGTACAGTCTCTCAGAGAGCAGCTGAGGCAGTATAAACCTTCAGCTGCTTCACAGGCAAAAATACATAAATTCATGAAGTAAGAAACAGAAAATCAAACTGCAGTTTGAAGGATAAGCATGTTTGATTTACTCTTCTCTCACTGGGCAATGCAGACGGACTTTTTACTGAATGTAATTGCTGCTATTCCCTGGAAAACTCATGATCATGCCAAGACAAAGGAAGCTCAGTCTTCAGAGGTGTTAACCAAGACAATTATTAAATATCTCTGCTCACTTCCTTTGCACAGTAACCTGTAATTCGTATTTCTGAGATTCTGCAGCAGCTCTTCCACGGATGGACAGCAGCATACGCGCCCCACGACCCACGCGAGTGCACAAGTCTAACAAGAACCGGGTTCGCAGCATCCCAACACCACGCAACCATGCCAACTGGTGAAGCGCTCTCGTGTGCCACTGGGGGCTGGCTCATGTCCCCGCAAAGCCCAGAAAACCGCAGAGAACAGCTAAATGAGAAAAACAAAGGTCTAGCCTCATCAAGCAACTGACGTGTTAGAAGCTCCAGCCCCATCACGGGGGATACCAGAGTGCCAGACACGATGTGAGGCAGGATGCTTCCCTTCACCCCACGCTGCTCATGAGAACAGCTTCTATGCAATTCCTAACACTCCTCTCTCCCACTGCTTTACCTGGGAGAGGTGGGAGGAGAGGAGAGAGGTTAAAAGAAATCCTTGCACATCTCTAGGCTTTCCCCCATCTAATCTGTGTCTTCGTGGTGTCTTGCTGTCAGGGTCAGCAAAACCAGCACATAGCTTGGTTCAGGTCTTCAGATACAATAGTTCTTAGACCCCTTGGCCAAAAAGCAGACTGTTAACTGGTATGCCATTTTTTGAAAAGGAAGAAGGGAAACAAAAATCACTAAATCCAGTCTCTGAAGAGCTATCAATACCATTAGCCACAGTGGAGAAACTACCGTTAATTCACTAGTGGCACCCAAAGGGAGCAGTCTGTGCCTTGAACTAGAAAAAAACTAGGAAAAAACCTAGAAAAACCTAGAAAAACTGAACTAACTAACTAGGAAAAACAAAAAGTGTGCTATGAACAATTAGCTGAAGCTTAAATCTTTGTGGTCATTAAAACCCGGCAGGAGTGTATCTATGTTTTTATTTTCTGTAATATGTGTTTTTTTACAACAAACATCTAGCATTTTTAAAAGAAATTAATACTGTCCACTGACACACCACAAAGATTTAACCTGAACATACCTTCTTATCTTTTAAAAACTGTTAACCTGTGAGAATAACAGGCTTATTTTGGAGTAAGAAAATATTCAAATGCACCAAAGATCCCCATAGCTTATTTAGCTTTACTGCTCTCCATGCAAACAGAGTAAGTGAATGTTTAGAGCAAACAATTAGTGCCTCTGGGTTAGGAGGGGAAGATGAAAAGCAAGAAAATAACCAGAACACTCACCTTTAATGAAGTACAGTTTCTCCCAAGAGGTCACCCAATGCACCTTGCATATTCTTGTCCTTCCCACTTACCTTTTTCTGTTTCTCCTCCTTCCCTCTCTCTCTCTGGGCTCAATTCCAGATGTTTTAAGGCTCCTCTGCTCTACCCATGTCAGCAGAAAAGAAATGCCACACAGTCACCTGCACTGATTTGGGAAATTCCCACCCTGTAAGGCACAAACCCAACTTTGTACTATTGCTGAAGAGCCAGCAGACACGGGGTATGAAGGACCAGTAACTAGGAGTCTGGCCAGAGTGCTTTTGTATTCATTAAAACACCTGTAATTATTTTACTGCAAGATAAGGAAAGACAAATTTTCTCTTACCTGGCTTGGGACCACAGCACACAAGCTCAATTCAATCCTTTGTCTTTGAGTGAGAGATGTTGTTTTCCGCATACACTCCCTGGACAGGACACCAGGCTCTCCATTAATTTTGGCACAGGGTTTCCCTACAGATAGATCTCCCAATACTTACATGCCAGGTTAGCAGGTATTATTTAAGAGCTCATCGACTCCAATTTGGAACCATGCAACAACTGTACTCATCTTAAAACATAGCGTTAAGTAGATTAAATGCAGTAAGCAAAGGCCCTAGAATGATTTTACCATTGAGGGCCAAGTAGGTCCTTTTTTTATTCTCATCATGACAGCTGGATTTACAAAGCCTGTATTTAATTGGCATAGAGGTTACCAAACAGCTGCCACTGGAAAAGGTTCATTCCTGGGCCTGAATTCCCACAAATACTCATAATTCTACAAGCCACACTTTCTGGGTAGCACTCTCAAATATGTTCACGCCTCTGTGCACATGAAGCCTGTGTTACACACACCATCTAGTGGCAAGACCACAAACGTGACGGTGGGAACTAAAATCTCACCCACGAGACAGAACCAAAGAGAAATCATTGCTGAAGTCTGGACTGGACTCCTCACTCTGTTGGGGACTTACAGATGCTTCAGGACGGCAAACTTTTAAACTACAAGCAAGCTGAATGCTCTGGGGCATGTGGTATTCATGGAAATACTGAACTAGATTGTTTATTTCAAACCAAAACAGTGCCAACATATTGAATATGAATTCTGAAAAGAAGCAGGGGTGCCAGTGAGATGTCTTGTGTGCTTCAGTGCTTTCTACAGCAAGTGTGCTTACGTTTTCTGCTACTAGTGATGGGAACATCATGTAAGTCTGCACTGTTTATGCATACACTCTGATACAGAAGAGCCCGCCCCAGAAAGAATGCAATATTAAAATAAACTAAGGACAAGCTCAATCTCATGCCTGAAAAAAAAGATGCAAGAATCTTCATTTTGTTCCCCTTCCATGGTAAATGAATGGAATCTTTGAATCCCTTCTCACTGCCAGACCCCAAGACTACTTTGGGCTTTCTGGGGTGGGGAAGGAAGAGGAAGGAAAGAGTGGCGTCTACAGGAGCCAGACAAAACCTGTGGACCGCACAACCGACCTTCCTGACTTGGGAAGGTCAGAAGATGGCCAGAATGAAGACATGGGGTTGAGATCTGAGTAGGTTTGGACATGGGTTTTCCACAGACTCTGGAAGCATTACAAATCAGCTCTTCACTTTGCAATCAAACCCAACTGATACAAGCAGCTTTCTGGTCTGCAGATCTAGAAAGTAACAGAAAGTACAGGAAAGTCCTTCTGGGATTATGGAGTTTCTTACATCCTTCCATTTTACCCTTAATACTCTTAACTCACTCTGGCTGTATGTGCAACTCTTCAGGAAAAGCTTTAGGAGTTAAGTTAAAATATGAATTAAGACTTCAAGAAGGTTTGAAACAGATATTGGATTTATTGGTCAGCTATGAGTAGGAAAATACATTGGTAAAGAAAAAGAAGACCCTGTATATAAATATAATACTAACTAGTTAAAATTTGACCAAGAAGAAAGTTCCACTGAAGAGAACAGTAAAAGCCCTTGTTTACCATCAGACCATATTCAGTTTCCCATTTATCTTATTGAAGAGCTGCCTATAGACAAATGCAACATTCTTTGAGCTTAGTGCAGATAATGTGCTGGTTTTTGTTACATGAATGGTAAACAAGAGTTAGTCCAGTGCATTACACATTATACAGAAGTACTGTGAATAAAGACTAAGATACTCTATTTTAGACACTACTTAAACATACCAAGACACTTAAGTGTTACAAATTTATGCAACCAAAAGAAAAGAATAGCAGTTAACATACTAAAAAATACTGTGTCCGGCTGGATGAAAAAGGCTTGCTACTTAAGCGGTTAACTGAATTTTTTTTTTTAAGTTTTACAGTGTAATTAGTTCCCCCC
>VYZV01015866.1:58860-70921 GCA_013401275.1 Pandion haliaetus | reverse complement strand
TTGTGGAGGTTGGTTTTGTGTTATCTTTGAGGGGTTGGTTGGTTTTTGCTGTTTCAAACATGAGCTCTTTATTTGCAGGTCATTGTAATGAAGAGATCTTTGGGAGTCGGTTATGCAGCGGTGGACAATCCAATCTTCTACAAACCCAATACTGCTATGTTGTTGGGAGATGCTAAGAAGACTTGTGATGCCCTGCAGGCCAAAGTCAGGGAATCGTATCAAAGCTAAATACTGATTTGTATTCCTTTCATGGTTGTGACTACAGTTTTGTCACAGAGGTCATGGAAAACAAGAATTAGAAGAATCTCTTACTGTCATAATGCAGCCAGCATTTGGAGAAGACTGCATTGACTCCTAGGAGGTGTAGTTCAGTCAGGCAACGTAGGCTTTTATGAAAGCGTGGGCACATTCACCCCTTAAACTAAATCTCCCATGAGGCAATGCATTAAAGAACAAAAATGTTCTTTTTAAGGTTAACATTGAGCTGTTAAAAGTAGGAGCTAATAACTCATGGTCATCTTTAAGTAGTTACTGGCTTATTTCTCCTGTACTTCTGTCGTGGAAATTCACTTAAAAATACTGTGCAAAAATTGTATTCTGTCCTATCATCAAAGCTGTTCTTTGGCCAGTGTGGACAAAACAATTATTTATTTCTTCAAAACTTAAATCAAAATTACAAACAGATGCAAAGAGATGCAAATAGATGCTTACATGATTTGAGATTCTAAATGTAATAATTCTGTTTCTTTTGTGGATTGTATGGATGCTGTGAATCAGAATATTTTAGGAAAGTTACTTTTCTTTAAAAGACAGTTCCACTTTTTTGTAGTGCCCACTTACATTACGTAAAATGAAACACAGGATTTCAGGGACCTACCAAGTGATCTTCAAGCCTGACAAGGAAATGTACACTTACTTGCACTGCTTAACTGTTTTAAGCAGCTGCTAAATTCTCCCATCTTTTCCAGTTGTTGCCTTTTCAAGTGTCCGAGGAAAAACATGGTCCAGTTCTGGACAGGCAGAACATCTTGCATACCTGATCTGTTCACGGAATTTGGACCACAGTGTTTCAGTTTATGTTCATTTAGACTTTTAATTGTATTTGCTACTTTAAAATCTAGTGATGCTTTCTTAATTAACATTTTTGTGATGCTGGAAAAGGCACTTTTGAACATATTCAAGATGCTGGAGTTTATTAGAATTTTTCTAAATAAGCTATTGTTTGGACAGCACAAAAACATACTAAACTTAAAATCCAGTGTTTTGATTATTTGACTTCTACCTAATCCAATTAAAAGCACTGTTAAATTCCCATAATAAGTTCAGCAAAGAATTAAATTAGATTGACATACATTGCTAGTTTTTTTATGATGTTAAGTGTATTTGAGTGGAACTCAAATATTTGCCTAATAAAATGAATTTTATCATGTTTCCATAATGATGTAGCAAGTGTCCATGCTGACAAAGGCTAAATAGAAATAGCTGTGCTTGAGTTACGAAGCATTCATATCTGGGGAAAACAAATTGTTATGAAGTAAGTCTTGAAATTAATCCATCTTGATTCTTAGAACAAACATTTTTTTTATTACACCATGTATAGAGACCTCATACAAAATACAGGATTTCTACTTAGCTACCTCTGTTTTTATGTGAAGATCACTTAAAACACAGACTTTGAACAGGTAATTCATTAAGAAATATAACAATGTAGGAAAGAAGCTACCCTTTTTGCAAGTCTCTTTTACATAATTTGAAATAAAAATTATCATGTAAGCATATGTTGTACACTGCAGGAAAAGACTTGTAATTAAATTTTAATTTAAAACATCACGGCAGCTANTGTTGCTCTCTCTCTCCCTCCCAACTAAGCATAAAAGGGGATTTGAAGGGATTTAACATCCTAAAGCATTAATTTTTGTCTTGTCAAACTTGAAGTGTCAAACCACGGTATGCAACATGTCTGCTTATAAGTAGCTAACATAAGACTTAGCTTTTCTTAAAAAAAAAAACCAAAAAAACAACAAAAAAAACCCACAACAAAAAAAACAACAAAGGTGAAACACTTTTTTTTTCTTTGTATTTGGAAAAAAACGCATATTGTTATGTTAGATCAGAGCTGTTGTCTTTAAAACTGTACTTTACCATGGAACACCAAGCAATGTTGAAATGCTAATAAAAAGTCGATTATTTTTATTGATCACTATCTCTTTTCTCTCTTGTGTTTCTTGAGTAGGTAAGTAGTCAGATTCTTTCTGGGAGTTAGAAGATCAAAATGCCACCAAAGGATGTTGAGGTTGAAGAATGTAATGAGAAGGAACCATAGTGAAATAAGCATATTTCTTTCTTTTTTTTAATTTGAATGGTTCTTTAAAATATACATTCCAGGTATGACTGATGTTACCTGACTGCAGCAACTTCGCTATGAGCTTTTCTAGTAAATGAAGAGGGTTAGACAATTTCTGAGTGCAGTTGATCCCAATATGTGTTGCCTTTTAGACTTAAAAAAAACCAAAACCCAAGCCAACCAAACAAACCCCCAAACTGTAAGAACTAACTTGACCAAGTACTTCATTTTCTGTTGGCTGAAGTGTGAGATGGATCCTATCCCTTTGAGCCTGATACCATATAAGTTTGCTTCAGTTCTAAGTTATTTAGGCCTACAAGATGGTCAGTTGTTGTCATGATTTCAATTTCTACCTTCAAAGTGAATGATAAATGAATACTTTTAGCCATCTGATAGTCTGTTCAATTGTATCACTGCACAAGTCTGACATGTGACTTTCATGTTTTCTTCATGCTTTGGTCAAGCTGAGACTTGAGGTCTCTTTCAGAGGCTGCAGTGTGGTGCTGATTCATGAGGTAACCTCTCTTCCTTCTTGATTGAGCAGCCCACCTGGGAAGCATATACCCATAGTATATGGATTTGTAGTCTGACAAATGGTAAAGCTGTAGCCTATGTCCTTTTGTGGATCTGACTGCTAGTTTGAATATTTTATTCTCTCTACCCTGTCTCCAGCTGCTTATTATCACCCAAGAGGTATTTACTGTAGCCTGCCTCAAGCAGGCTATGAAAATCTTCTGATCAGATCATGATCCATGGCTGTGAGACACCTTGGATCTTTGTTTTTAATACAAGTTGTTGCTCTACTAAAGTTGCAGAGGAATTTAGTTTGGAAGAATCCTCTAGAGATAATTTGGTCCCCTGCTGAAAACAGATCCAGTTTGATCAGGTGGCTGCAACTTGTGTGCATTACCTAGCTTAATCCTGTTACTGTGCCCCTCTGCGAAGAGTCTGTTTTTACCACTGCCATGGAAAACAACAGAAAGATTCTGCCCTTATCCTGAGGTTGACAAACCCAGTTCTTTCTATTTCAACTTGTATGTCATGTGTCAGTGATGGCTCCCAGTTTGGCTCATTTTAGTGATTTCTTGTGCTGGACACACTAATCCAGATGCAACCTCACAAGTACAAAGTACAGGGGAATCATCGCTTCCCTCACCTGCAGGCTATATGCTTACTGATTCAGCCCAATATGCAGCTGTTCTTTGCTGCAAGGTTGTGCTGCTGTTTCATGTTTCCAGTGGGACAATCTTGTTTTCCCCCAGAGCTGTTTTCTAGCTACTCAGCCCCCGCTCTGTACTGTTGTATGGGGTTATTCCATCCTGACTAATGGACTTCACGTTTGCTGTGGAACTTAATAATGAGTTTCCTGTCAACCTTTTTCTTAGCCTGCTGAGGTCCCTCTGGCAGTCATGCGCTCTAGTATATAATTTGTTCCTGCAGTTTGTGAAAATCTGTGAGCTTGTTGTGAGTGCTTTCCTTCCAATTGTCCAGGTCAGTTTTAAGGACATTGAAGAGTGTTGACTTCAGTACTGACCCCCTCATAAATGTTGCTGTTACTGCACCACTAGCTGGACTTCATACTGTGATCACAGCCATTTGAGTCTGGTTGATACTCCACATGTGCACACTGAATGTCACTAATGTGCCCAGATACTGTGGGAAGCCTTGTCAAAGGCCTTGCTAAAAATCAAGGTATGCAACATCCATTGTTCCTCCTGAGTCCACAGGGTCAGCCATCTCACTGTAGAAGGCAGGCAGGTTGGTCAGGCATGATTTACCCATGTAAAATTGTGCTGCCTCTTCCTAGTTGCTTGCCTTGACTTTCATGAAGCTCCCAGGGGAGTTGGCTATGTAACCTCCCCGGGGTCAAGGTTAGGCTGCCTGACCCATTGTTTCCCTGTCCTCCCCCTTGCCCTTCTTGAGCCAGTGACGACTTACTCAGGTCAGAAATTAAATTCTAGCTTTGTAAAAGCTGTGATTTCTAGCAAATACACTGTTTACTTTCTGTCCTGAGAAGCACGAAGGTTTGTGCTGGTAAATTGGCTTTGTAACTTACTGAAAGTAGGGGAATTTCACTGATTATAAAATGATGAGTTTGCAGTTACGTGATCTATAAATGCATCAATCTGTTTCTCAAACCCTTTCTTTAGTCTGGAATTTTAGTATAATAATCTAATGAGTCATACATATCCTGGTATGTTGTGGCAAGCATGTAATTCTGGTCCATTCAAATAGGGAAATTGGGGACTGAACCTACTTTTGTATTTTAGTTTGAATAAAAAGCTGGCTTCTGGTGTGAATCACAGGTGGGTTTTTTTGGTGGTGTGTGGTGTGTGTGTCGCCCCCACCCGCCCCCCCCTCCCTTGCTAAGTTTTGGATTCTGTTGCAGAACAGCCTTGGAGCACACAAACTTGTATTCTTTTGAAACTAAGTGAGAAGATACGTTAGAGCCATGAATGAATATTCAGTCTGTAGGACCAGATTGAAGGTAGTCCACAGTAAACACTCTCAAAATACAGTAGTTTTCATATTCCCAGCACCGAGTGTCTTGTTTGCCAGTTTTGATTCTATTGTGTAAAAATAATTGATACGGTAGAATTTCGTATCNNTAAGGTAGACTTCCGTATCTCCAGAGCATAAGAGAGAATGAGAGGGTGTAATTAACTTCCTTCCATTCTAAGGCTTAATTATTTGTCATAAGTTAACTTAAAATTTAAATTCCAAAAACCACCCCAAAATAAAAAAGCTTTTTGCTCCACTAGCACATGTATGCTTTTGTGTAAGCTTTCAAATTCTGCATGAAAGCTTTACAGGAAGGTATTTGAATACTGGGAGATGTGGGCACTCTGTTCTGTATGTAAGTAGTGCGGTGCAAATACTAATTTCCTAAGACTTGCAATGATTACTGTTCCAACAATATCACTAGTGTGGGGTGGTTTAAAAAAAAAAAAATTACAAATGGTAATGACTTGCATAATCCAACTGCTCTGTAGCTGCCAAGAGGCTATATTACATTAACTGTGTTAAACTAATGTGATACATGGCTCTTCCTGAGAGGAAGATACATACTTGCACCTTTTCATAAGTGGGCTTAGTAAAATTCAAAGATCCAAGTTCCCAAAAGGTGATGTTTTGAAGTAGCAAAAACAGTCCTAAAACATTAATTTAAGGTATTACTTGAGAAATCAAGAGACTAATTTATACCCATTGTTCCAGAGTGATCATCGTAATGACTTCTAAGAAAAGCACTTTTTCTCCACTTGCAAAATAATGAGAAATACTAGCTAATGACGAGTGAACAGAAAAAAGTGTTAGAGGAAACAACTGTTCTGCTTTCTCTATTTCACTTTAGGCTGGAGACAGATTTTCCCGGAAAATGAGGGGGATCATACTCTTCAACTGAACATATGTATAGGTACTTTGTATTCTTCCATTAATGACAGTTGATCAGTTTTATTTTTTCCTGTGTACTCCAAGACTGCATGTAGCCCTGTACATCACTCTGAAACCTGGCTCTCCACAGTCCAATTTTCTGCATAGCATGTATAAATTATAAATACCCAGTTTTACTTACCTATTACAGAAATGGCTTTCAGAATTCTACATTGCTAATTTTTAAATTCAAACCACTTGACACTTTCTTGAACTCTATAGGTTGTACTTCTGCAAAGCAGTTTCAGTTAGACAAGGATATGCAAAGTAAATATCAAACCCTATTTGCCAACTACAGCTGTCTTTGGAATATTATGTGAACAAGAGGTAGAAAATATCTGTTGCATGTTTTGAAAATAGGGTCAAAGTGGGTCAGACAATATGGGGAAGAAATTGTATGTCAGAGAAGTAAAGTAGTCATTGCAAAGATCAGACATTTACTTCAGATGTAAATACAGCTTTGAAAATAAGGTTATACATGATGTAGTTTTTAGATGTGCTGAATATGATGTTTACTAACAGTGTTATGTTTTGCAATTAGGCATGAGACCACGAAAAGGCCCTGTGTGTCTCTTGACCTTCTTTTCCTGTCCCTTGTTGACAAAACCCATAAAACTGTTTATTATCCAAACCTTTCCCTACTGAAGGAAGGAAGCAACAAAGGAACTGGAGGACAAAAGGACTGAGGGGTCTTCACACTCAGTAAGAAGTGTCTTCTGAAAGAAGATTGTGGTTGAACTCTAGCACAGCATGAAATTAAGTTATTCTATTACATGGTCAGTCTAACCCATAATTTAAAAAGTCCCTAGCAGAATGGAAACTAACAGCTAGTGAACATAAAAAGCTCAAGCAGATGTTAAAGCTGTCTCATGCAGTAATAACTAGCAGTTGCCCATTCTCCCTATTAAAATATTACAGATGTGGATAGGAAAAACCATTTGGTTTTCTGATTTTACATTCTCAGAAGCTCATTGTTGTCATAGGCCGTGGTACAATGAACTTAAGTTTTCAAGCGTTTTATGGTAGATTTGTTAATGTGCAGACACAACACAGGAAGTTGGCTGTTTTCTAGTTTATAGGCACATCAACAATACTTACTTTTCATCAGCATTCTGTCCCCAAATGTATCCATTCAACGTTAGTTTAGTGAACCATCTAATATGAGGTGATCTAATTATATTTGAATTTTAAAACCAGAGAAGTGTAATCAACATAGTGCAATGTGCTAAGTATTGCTATAATTTTGTTACATTCCTGATGTAACACTGACTTCTTTCTTTAAACTTTCAGAGATATCATAAACCACACTTTCTACCTGGTTAATTTGACCTATGAACAGTGTTAAAGTTACCCATGGATCTGCTGAATTTTGTCTGTAGACCTCAGAACCATTTTTCTTCTGCAGAGTGATGGAGCAAGAGGTATCTGTTGCCTTTTTATCTACTCGCTCCTTTTTTGGTTTGTGTGAGATCATTATGACATTTGGTATTTAAATACAAACTCTTGCTGAAGGATCTAATTTCTGTTGTCCTCCTCCGGAGGTAGTCACCTTTGCATTTTTTGTGGAGTTAATCTCACACAAAACCATACAGTAGCCCCACCTTACTGTCCTTTATCTATAACTCTGTTACCAAGCTAGAAAAGAGATGCAACTTCCCATCTCTGCTGTAGACCGACCATTGTGTTTGGTCCTCAAATGCTACTCTGCTGCTACAACATTTGTTTTCAAATATAAACCTCATTTTTTTTTTACTGTGAGGGTGGTGAGACACTGGAACATGTTGCGCAGAGAGGTTGTGGATGCCCCATCCCTGGAAGTGTTCAGGGCCAGGTTGGATGGGTCTTTGAGCAACCTGGTCTAGTGGAAGGTGTCCCTGCCCATGGCAGGGGGGTTAGAACTAGATGATCTTTAAGGTCCCTTCCAACCCAGCCATTCTATGATTCATTTGCTCTTTAAGGTAGCTGTAAATCCCTTATGTTCAGTAAAGACCTGAGTAGAGTGAATATGGCCTGAATGCGAGATGATATGAATGAGAAACTTCAATTTTGGTTTGGAAACATACCATAGTGTATTACCTTTAGATTACCAAAGTCCTCATGTTAGACATGTTGCAATTCCTCAGCTTTATTAAAATGGATTTCAGTAGAAGGTTGAGCAAAACAATGTTGGGATGAAGCTGAGGTGACAGTGAAGACGAAAATGGGGTTTGAAGTGCTCGGTGTAACAAATGGTGTAGCACTGGAGGTAAAAAGATTTGTGTTAGTTGTCCTGCAGATGTGCTCCCTGATGAATTGCAGTGTACCCCACTGGGTAAGAAGGAGGCATCTGAAGTTTTATGTCCTTTGTTGATGACATGAAAAATGAGAAAATTTTCAAGAGGCGTTGAGTTTGACTTTTGTAACAATCAATTCTCTTTCATTCTATTCAGAGACTAGCTCTGTGGCTTTGGGCTGAACAGTTAAATCTTGGTGCTTGTTCGGGTGTGATATACTTCCACCTCAGAAAATGAACAATGACTTACAAACAGAAACCATTTTTAAAATAAGTAGTAGTCTTAGCAACACATTGTTTCTGTGCGTGCATTCTTCTCAAAATAATTGTCTTTAAAATTGTCAGCTCTTAAAAAGAAAAAGAAGAAAGCTGGAACTTTTACCAGCCAGAACCTGGAACACATAGTCTCCAGACTTCTCCTGTGTTGGTTTTGTGTTTGTTAGGTGGTATTCTACCATTATTTTTCAATAAACCCATAGCAAAGCCTTCCGTGAATAAGATAACTTCTCACTGCAAATAGCTGTAAAAGCATTTTAGCCTTATCCCTGTAATTCAGAAATAAATTCTAGTATTTGGAAGGTAAGTCTCTGAGAAGCTGTTTTGTTAGAATTGTTCCAAAAAAGCATGTTGGTGAGGTGCTAAAGTCAGTATTTGAGCCTTAGTTTTCAACCAGTATCTTTTTTATTTTATCTTCAAAATATACTGATTTGACTCTTAGCCAGACTTACTTAATAATATATTAGGTTAGGACAGGGAAGTAGCTCAGGTTTTGTTCAGTTTGACATTAAGTTTACCATACCTGAAGACATATGTTCTTTGCAGGAAATACCGAAGCATTCTACCAGAGTTTAAATTCATTAATATTTTCCCATTTCCAAGCAGAGGTAATATCAACTCCCTTTCGTCTATTTAGCTCCAAAAATTGCTTTGCTCATGACTTTTAAGAATAGTTGTAGCTGGTTTGGGAATTACTCTGATGAACTTGCACTATAACTTTTATTGGGTTAATTTTGTGGGTAAGAATTAGTTTTGGTTATTTTCTTCTTTGCATTTTGTTTTGGAGGAGGTGGCCATGGTTAATAGGAATGGAAGCATGGAAAAGAATTACCATCGTTTGCAAGCATTAAACTGTGTTGAATACAAAGATAATAGGAAGGGAATAGAGACAAATAGGAGTTGGCCATCTAAAGCAGATTTTTTTTGTGTGTGAAAATTTTATGTTTTGTGTATTAAAGTTTCATCAGAATAAAGACATAAGAAGATAGTTTATCCAGCCTACATCTGATGCTGTATCCACAAATTTCAGTTCTCCTAATAGGAATTATTTGTGATTTGTGTCAGTATTCACAAGTTGTCAAAATAGAGGCATTTAAGAAATTTAAATGTTGAGATTTTTATCTTTGAAATATGAAATTCATATTTTCTGATTAAAGTATAGATAAAACAAACCATTATTCCCTTACTAGATTGTATTTCTTGTGCAGAAAATATTTTTGGGGGCCCAAGATAAGGGATGGTTGAAAAGAAAAGCCCCTTAAAGAGCAGTATGATTCAGACCTTTGTGTCCCAGGGAAGGTTTGATACTCTAAGAAGGGGAGTCCCAGTTTGGATGCTACTGCCTGGTTGCACATTTAGAGGTTTTTTGGAAAACTTGTTCCAGAAATGTCAAAGTTAGCTCTCCTTGGCTTAGCTCGTGTTCCCATTACCACCGAGAAATAATCCTTGTGCAGAATGTGTAATGGACAGCTATGACATCGTCTTCTGAAAAAGGCCTTTCCTTCTTGGGGAGTTGGTTGTTGCTATTGTTTGGTGGCCTCTTGTTGTCATAACAGACTAAACATGAAAGGGAGAGTTGACATCTTTTATTAGGCAACTGGTGTAGCTGGAAAAGAATAGACACATTTTTCAGACCTCATTTTCCTCTTCTAGTTGGAAATGGCCTTGTACTCAGCTTTGAAGGGTGCGTTAGCCTGAAAACTTGTTTGGTTCTTTTCCCAGCTATATTGTTTGGTCTTACAGTATTTCTTCTTACAAAACTTGTTTTCTGTGGTATATCAGGGAAACCTGAACCTTCTAACATTTCTTACTGCTATTGGATCAAAAATTATTAAATATTAATGTGGTATTAAAGCTATCTGGTATGTTTTTCTGGCATTTATTCTTAAATTATTTTCCCATCTTTCTTTTTCTCTAGCAGCAATGTTTGTTAACCTTCTCATTTTAAATCCTAAAATCTTAAAAATTCTTAGATGAGAATTTAAATTAGAATGCACCTGCTAATAGTAACAGAGCAAAAAAAGGAAACATTTTACTGTAAGTAAGCTATAGCAAATAAAAGTTGTTATGCATGCATGGTGAATAGGTGTAGACAATATTTCAAGGTAGAAAAAAAGGGCAGTTTTTAAAATGCTATGTTGTGTTTTCTAGAATTTAATGTCTTTCAGACCAGAGTACTTGATTTGAATATTTTATCAAATACTTCTTTAAAATTAACTGGAGTACTTCAGTCTGTTACAGAATCATATAGTTTATAGCATTCTCTTGTTACTTAACTATATTCCAGTCTGTATCTTGCTCATTGATAATAAAATGATATAAAGTAAAATAAATGCCTACCATCCCAAAGCTGTTTGGTAATCATGCAATGTATTTATTATAGCAGTTTTCATGACACAAATGGTCAGTGGCTGCTTTTAGATGGGACTCAAGCTTCTTTTCTGTGCTGTGTCCTTTTTCAGTGAGTTCTTATAACAGTGGTAGGAGCAACAGCAAGGTTTGGTAATTCCCCGATGCTGTTACTGGACCTTATGCTTGAGACTGTTGTAGGAGATCTCCCATTTTCTTCCAGAGTGTCCAGGTTGGAGATCTGCTCAGCCTCGTCTTCCCTAGTGTATAAATTCTGCTCGTGTGATGTTATTATGAGGAGTGTTCAGTAAAAACAGATTAAGGAGATGATTTCCTAGGCCTTTATGTAACATTATCTATGCTGAGCCAGTTAGTATGCAAATGCTTGATTTTTGAGCTCATAAAAATGAGGTTGAATGTAATTTATAAGGATGAAAGTACCTTTGGATATCAGATATTTGTAACAATATTACCCAGGCAAAGTGTCTAATGCTGCTTCTGTGTTCCCTTTCCTAGTCCTAGCAGAGTCTTGCTGGGGTTTTTCATAAACAATTTATGAATATGCCTACTCAGTTCAGCTGTTAATATGTGCTTTTTGAGAGTATTCTATGCAGCACTTTGAGATTTTATAAATATCACAGATGGGTAGCAAATTTTGTTGGAGTACCTTTAGGAAGTAATTTTTAGTTTTGCTTTTTTGAAGATTAAAACAAGCTGCAACATAAATGGCTTTGTGATCAAATGACGCCACAGACCCGAACATCAAAATCCTCATTTAAATGTGATCTGGGCTTTCTGTCTACCTCCCTAATCCTTGTGTCATTCTCCCTTGTGATTTTTTTAGTGAGGATCCTTAAGAGTTCTCCTCAGATAGAAGAACGGGTTGACTTGCTATGGGCACTTGGAGTAAACAGGGAGCAGAAGGGAGGGAGAAAGATACGGATGCTGGAGCACCTGGCTTGAAAGTTGACTAGTAATTGACTGTACCAGCCACTGGGTGTCACCTGTTCCACATAAATATATGTAAGAACTTCATAGTCTGGCATCAGAGAATGCCTGTCTGTTGTGAACATGGAAATGGTGCCTAGGTGAGCACTTGGCAGCAGAATTTTTCTTTCTCTACCTTGTGCTTTTTTATCTGAAAATCAAGAGAGGCTAATTTGAAGTGACATCTTGTTACCTTGGAGCACAAGATGCTTGTAGTTGACTTTTGCCTCTTTTACCCTATAATGCTACTTAAGTGGGATGTTGGCTTTTCCTATAATGTGAAGGTTTTATTTCTGCCACTACTATGCTGATGTCCATCCCCTCTGTAGCATTAGCATTGACTTACACCATAAGTTTAAGTCAACCCAAATATGGTTTTTACAACAGTGCTTTTGATCTTC
>VYZV01015866.1:34672-58805 GCA_013401275.1 Pandion haliaetus | reverse complement strand
GGGTGTAGAGAAAGAGACATCAAAGGCAGAAAAAGGAAAGATGCAGCCAAAAAATAAAAAAAAAAAGACAGAAAGGAACAAAACCCAAGACGAAGTATTCTCTTTTTGAAGTAGCTAATATCTAGCTAAAGAAATTCACGTCTTGGAAAAAATATGTGGGCAACATCAACACCAATCAAATTCTAACTGTCCTTCTGAGTGTTGACATATATAGTTACACTTAATCTGGACATGTGTTGTACAAACAGAGTTGTGCCTATATGTACAGCCTGTCTGTTATGTCTGTCCTAACGGCCGCATGTGACAGCATTATCAAGGCTGGAATAAAAGAATAAGGGTTTTCTTTTGACTAAGCCACAGAGAACTGTGGTAAGTCTTTTTCACTTAGGAGTCAATGCATATACAGGTAACTTTCAGCCAGAGTATGCTGACCCATCACTTCTGTTCCTGGCTAAATTTTAATCTTTCTGGTAAGTATGTAAAATAATAAAATACCAATAATGTTCTAAATGTATTAACAAAATATAATATAAAATATGTAAAATAAATATAAAATATAAAATACATAATATCTATATGCAATATGTCCATCTCACATGTCCCATAATTAATGAGTTAATATCATTGCCATCTTTACCATATTAATAATGCAGACTTTCTGTAGTGTCAGAATGTTCTTTTCTACTGAAATGCTTCCTGTCTACGTGTCAGCTCTTAAAATTTTACTGGTATTTAGGATGTAGAATGACATCTTGTCCTTAGTGAAGTGAGGTCTACTTCTTCCAATGACTTTGGTGGAGCAGGATTTTTCCTTGTGTACTGAGTTCTGGTGTGTTACAGCATTCTCACAAAGAAACCCCCAAAACTAAACAGAACTGTCTCCTGTCCTCTGGGAAACAACATTTTAAATATCCAGTGAAAAATCAGTTCTGATTTTTATTTCTAACCAAAACTTTTTGTTCAAAATGAAAATACATGTTGTTGTATCTTACAAAATTCTGTGCATTTAACTTTGAAGTTCGAGCGCGGATCCAATCTAAAAACCAGCAATTATTGTTAACAATTTTCTCCTACTTGTCATTCCCCTGAAACTTATAACATAAACACTTAAGTGATAATGTCTTTGCAGGGTACATTAATATATTTTTACTAAATTTGTGTTTGTTATTTTTTATTATGTTTCACCTATTTATGGTAAATTGCTATCTTAAAGGTTTAATACTCTGGAAAACTTTTTAGTTTTTACAGTAATATCTTGTTAGTGTGTTTAAAAATGAAATAGTCTTTTTCCTCTTCCAGTTGTATTTTTCATCACCTGTATCATCTGCTATTAAAACTCAAGTAAGGGTCACTGCATGGTAGGATCTCAGGTGGCTGCTGGTTACCAACTCTACAGGCTTTTTTGTTAAAGAATGGTCTCTTTTCAAGTGTCTTTTAGTCAGAGTGTTTTCATGTCTGGTTTTTGATCACTTCTTTCATAAAAATGTTTTGTCTCTTCAGTTCTGTTGTATCTTAAAACTCTACAGTGAGTTTTCAGTCCCAGTTTTTCATTCTCTATATAGTATTAATTTCCCAACAGCAGATGCTGCCTGACTGCTTATTATAAAACCATATGAGAACCAATGGAGACAACAGAGCTTGCTTACTCTTACTTACATACAATTCAAGCAGTGTATAATACAAACCTTTACTGATTTTGTTTTAACAGTTAAACATATTGGTCAGATTTGGTAAATGATGCCCTAAAGGACTGTGCTACAGATTACAAGAGCTGAAGCAATTTGTCAGCTGCTTTCTGGTGCTGAATATTTTAATTAAAAATATGAGTGGAGCTTTTGGAATCACACACATGTGAAGGATGGAAAAATGAAAAGAAATTAAAAATTCACCTTTAACTTATTGTTGTTCACTTCAACAATGTTTTTTTTCTTGTAACAGCTATACCAGAAACTTTCTAATGTTCCCCATAGAATTCAGATAAGGATGGAGACAGCTGTTTCCACCATGGCTGTTCATAGAGGTAAGCTTTCATGTACTAGTTCTCCAGCCCACTTTTTGGAAGAAGCCATATTCACAGTTCATTGCTTTCTATTATGAATCTACTAGTATTTGGATGGTGTTTTGTTTCACATTTGAGGAGGAGGGCAGAGGGCTGCTGCAGGTAGACAGTGCATGTGTTACAGCTTCATGTCCTGTTTCCCCATTTGCCTTCTGTCCTCTGAGCACTGTGGATTCCACCACAGGGAAGCCATTCCAAGTAGCCTTACTTTGGGGTCTTTGTGCCACTTTCTGCTTCACAGGATGAGGAATTCCAAGAACAGCAGCAAAGAGGAGGTGTCGGGGTTAGTGTGTTGTGGAGTTCCCACCTCTCCCTCCCTTTGCCTGATAACTCAGTGAGGGAGACCTTGCTGGGTGTTTTTATTCATTTGTCTAGGAGTCCTATGGGTCTTTTTTGTTTTGGGGAATTATCTAGTTCTAAATTACAGATGAGTAGACATAAGCAGATTAATCTTAGATTGCTTGCTTAGCTTGAATTGTACCAGCTTCTTCCAAAGGAGCTCTTCTACAAATTTCATAGAATGCCTCCTATGTCTAATATATAAGATTAAAAACATACTTTAAGGAAACATTTGCTGGCTTTAAATTCATGATATGTGAAGTCGCAAAGAGTGATATCCAACAGAAACCTGTGTGTATAATGGTACTAAAAGTATAGCAGATTCTTAGGGCAGTAGTATATTAATCATACAAGAGCCCAGTGCTGTAAATTTTACTGCAGTCAGGTTGCAGGCACTGTAAGTGATGAAACAGTACATACTAGAGCTCCTCTTCATGCAAACATTTCAAACAAGCTGAGGCAGAATGAATAATGCATGCATTAGTGTTCTGCAGGGTGATATATTAATTCTTTTCAAGCATGTGGTGGACCTACTTGTGAATTATGAGAAAAGACTAAGATCCAACCTGCTGTGTGTCAAAGTCTACCTAAAAATGGTAGAAAAACTAATTTAGGTTTTGTTTTGTTCATTCCTTTGAAAACTTGTGTGCTTGTATACTTTACGCTCCTGGTAGGCTACAAATGAAAACCTTTTATTCCTTTCTTGTACAGCAAATAATGAAACAGTCCTGACACTGACTAAGTAGAGGGGAAAAAAATCCAGGTAAACCAGTGTAGATAGAAGTCATTTTGTCCAAAGAAAATAGGCAAGAAGATGTGAATTTTTCGCTGAGTTCTGGCAAGCAACAAAATGACTTATGGTGTAATAATAGGTACATTTATGCTCCATGCTAATACCCAGGAGATCCCTGGGTTCTGTGTCCTGCTAGACTCAGCATTAAATTGGAAAAATGTCTTTATCTGAAGTCTGAGCATCCATTGTCTGAGTCTTAAAATGACCCAAGTTGATGATGTAATCATCAAGCTTAGTGTAAAAGGATAACTTCTTGCCTGAGCTGAGCAGAGTTCTCTTCTCCCCAGCCTTCTACCTCCAGTGAGGCAGGTTTTAGCATCAACTCTGTGGCATTTGTATGAATGATCCCCTTCCAGCATGAAACCTCTATGACTCTGGGCTTAACAGAGCAGGTCCAGCTGAAAGCTTCAGCCTGGCATTAACACATGATGTTAACATGGCCAATATGCTACTGCATACAGATAGTCCATGGCTGAACAGCATGTAATGCTAGATGTGCATACTGCTCCTCCAGAGGCACAGACCTCCTGTGGTTTGAACTCAAGAGGAATTTCTGTCCAGATAGCTGCTATGGTTTGGAGAGATTTCATTCCGCCCTAGGTCAGCCAATAGGGAAGGACCCTTTGCATGCAATTTGCGAAAGGCAGGCATTCCTTCTAGTGAAACTGCGTAATAGACACTCAAACAAATACATTTCAATAGGCAAAGTCATGTGTAGTGTTTTCTGTAATTAGAAAATATTTATATGACTAATCTCTTAGGAAAATGGGGAAAAAACTATCAATTTCCCCACACTTCAAACTCTAGAATGTAACCTCAATAGGAGAGTTACCTCTGCCAGCAGATTTCTTTTCATGAGCAATACTCTTTGGTTTGACATTTGAAACTTGTGCCGAAACCACTGAGGTCAAAAGGTAGAATCAAAAATCCCTCCCCCCCCTTTTTTTTTAAAGGAACAGGTATGTGTCTTTATACAGAAGGTAAAGACATGGAGTCTTTCTGCCTTTCAGAAAGTTACTTATTCACTTTAAGTTTTACAGAAGAAAAAGTTATTTACACACTGGGCAAATATGTTCTGTTTATCTGCCAAGACAATTCTTGCACCATAACAATTCCTTCTGAAGAAACAAATGTCCCCTTTCACATTACAGTTATGCACAGTTTACATGAATTTTTCCAGGACTCCACTTTAGAAAAACTGCACTAACACTTACACATTTTTATTTTCCCTCATGTGTAATCTGTGACCTTTTTATCATGGCCCCATGCTAAAGTGCTAGTAGGTGATAAACTGTAGGTGTTATGAAAAGTACTCTGCTAAACAGGAGTGCTGCAAGTTTTGTCAGAGAAAATGAAGTTTTACCACATCCATGTTGGAAGGGCAGACCAGAGCAGGATTTAGGAGCTTAGGCTTGATGCGAATGTGGGACTTTCTGATCCATGAAAAACATCCAGCCTTGATTATTTCCCTTCTTTTGGGTCCCCATCTAACAATGTTGAGAGGCCTGTTATGCTTAAAGCAAGTCTCCTAACATTTGTTGTGCCAAGAGTTCTGTTATTGCCTGCCAACAAATTCTTTATATAAGATCTTCTTTAAAGCCCACCCTTCCCAGCTGAAAAAAACCAGAAAGCACCACAGCTCCTTCTGAACAGAGGTTATAACACTTCTGTAGATTCCCTTAGCTTGGTGGCATATCCAAGGGTTAGCAGGAAGATGTGGAGGTAGGGATGCATTCGGAGTTAGGGAGTATCCTCTGCCCTACCAGCTGAAGGTGTTGCTAATTCTCTCACAACACCTGGTCTGGACTCTTTGTTCTGTTGTCCCTCATTTAGAGATGCAGAACGAGCAACAGGGAACCAAATTCGAAAGCAGTCCGAGCCAAATCTTAAATAACCCCATTTAGCTGCTACCTAATACTAGAAGTGCCTAATCTCATAAAAGACTGCATCTTTTTTAATATAAAAATCTAAGCTTATCTTTCTTTCTTTTTTTTTTAGTTCTTTTGTTTAATCAATGTGAAAATTGACACCTATCTCTTTATGAGGGTCTTGAGCCTGAGCTGAGTGATGCCTGGTTCCCCTGGGAAGCCAGTCCACTGGGAATTCTCCTAGGACACTTAACCCCAGGGGCCAAATGAAACTGAATTCCTCTGGAAATACAGTTATGTTGATCCTTTATTTTAAAACAGGATCGTCACACAAAATGTCAGCAAATAGCATGTATAAAATAACCTGCTGCTCAGAGCACAGGCTCTGGAAGTAGAGGGTGTAAGCCATGAGGAGACGTCTTCCTCCTCAGAGGACTAAGACATGTCTCCAAGGAATTCCCTAAACCATGGACTTAAAAGTATTACACTTTTTTTCTATTTTTAGTTAATCTTGACTCTTTAACAGTACCAGGCACAAACTTTTAGAAAAGGGGTGGGCAAGTTTAAGTTGTGAGGAGGGAACCGGATCCTTTCCTCCTTTGGTGAATGTAGCGCTGTAATCACATTTATTGCTTCTGCTGGCCGTGTCTGGAAATATTCTAAACTGATTCTGCACAAGTAAACGTCTATAAGGCATACCCTGAGAAAGGGCAAAGCTTCTCAAGGGACCAGGCTAGAGAAACACCAGTCTGGAAGTCGCACTTTAAATTTTTAAGTACTTTCTAGCCATATAGGCGCCTACAAATATAAATCCATTCAAAGGTAGGCTGGATTTAGTGCCATAAAAATCTTCCTTGAAGATCTAAGCTGTAGCCATTTGCCCAAGGTAACTCAGCATGTGGTGCAGCAGCCGAGAGGTGTTCCTTACGTTATGTCCTCCATGGGTACCTTGCACTAGGACCCTATAGCTCTGCAACCATTCTTCTTTAATACTTTGCTGTGCAGAGCTCCAGGCAGAAGGTTTGTTTATTGCTGCTGGTTGCCTAAAGGGCCAACGTTCATTTCTTCCCAGAGGAATAGAGCCCTCCTGGCAATTTGAATGGCTGCAGTGGGTGCTGAAGGCAGTTTCTGAGGCTGCAGTGTATGACCAAGGAAAGCACCTTGAGCTGCCCCTGCTACCCATCCTTTCAGGGGGCAGAGCTCTCTGGCCATGATGAGCAGTCACAATAAAGCTGTTATTGCTGGACTAACATCCCACAGGTGCATTGCTTCCACCAAAAATTCGCAATAAAACCCAAGAAGCATTTTTTTTAAACTCATAACTCCTTAGATATTCCCAATTGCAAATCTTTAAAATACTTTGCATATCACTATGATTAAGCGTTATTTTCTTTGAGTCACCCATGCCTCAGATGCTAGCAGTTACAGGTTTGATTTTACCCTTGATAGTGCCTTACTTTATTGAAAAACTGTTTTTTTTCTTGCTAGCAAGTTCCTTTTATATTGGAACTGATGTATCATGTCATACATAAAAGACTTGTGACATTATTTGTGACATATGTCATTCACCTAACCTTTATAAGTTTTAGCTGTGAGAGTAATATTATCTTGATAAGCTGCATTTTCTAAACACCTCATGGAATTTGTACTTTCTTATGTTGTCCTATGTTTTAAAAGAAAGCTGAAAATAGACAGAAGTTAAATGTGCAACACAGGTTTTATGTAGTAAGTTCAAATGGAGATGTTTCCTGTAACAAATATGTGTCATTTTATAAACATATTTCCTTTTTTTCTGGAGAAGTATTTGGTCAGTATTTCCTGTACTTTAATATTCTTTATGTATTTGTTATGATCAGTCATAGGAAAAGTAGCTAGACCTTTTGCTAGTGGAAATGGAAGATACATTATTGTTTTCATTACCAATTGTAACTTAAGTGTTTGGACAAAGGCATGTATTTTCTTTTAAAGGGCTATTGGTTACCAGGTTGTAAGTGCTGTAATAAAAACTAATATCTGTATGGTGTGTGATTAATATAAGATAAAGCATTAAAAATGAAAATTCAAAAAATATTTTAGGAGTTTTTTTTCCTTGCATTTTTCTCTGCCTAGGGAATGAGAACAGGCCAGTATGTTAGACTTTTTAAAGATCTATTTGGTTTCACTTACTAGCTTTTATAGAGGAAGACATTTCTTAGAAATGCAACAATGTTAGGGGCCTCTTAAAATATGAACTGCTCTTTTTGCTGAGACAGTTTAAAATAATCTTAAATTATGTATTAACTTTACGTTTTTGTTTAAGAAGTTTTTATTAAATCCAGAATTTAGGCCTAAGTTATCCTGACACCGTCCCTTTAAGAAAATGTCAGCATATAGTAAGCACTCTGGATACACTTTAAATTTTATTATTGTAGAGGGGTTTTGAGGGGGGAGGCAGGGGGATGTTGTACAATTCAGTGCAAAGGGGAAGAAAACCTAACAAATTCTTGGGTACTGTCCAATTCCTGAGCTAAGCCATGAACTCCATATTTGGCTTGAAATAAGGAATTTTCTCCTCAACAGCTGTCCCTGGAGTCAATATAAACTGTTCTAAAATATTTAGTTACAAGCAGAGAGATACTACAGGATACACTAAAACAAACTGTTGTGAAGCGCTGGCCATTGTAAGGGAGCCCTGATTCGTAGGCTGTACTGTTCATTGCATAATGGTGCAGCTATTCCCCAACATGTTTTCAATGTTATGGCATGTTACATAATGAGAGGGCTTCCGAGACACCTAAGTAGTTCTTTCGGAAGGAATGACACAGAGATCAATAATGCTGTTTGTAACGAAGGAATGCAGATCCAGGCATGGTGATAGAAGCTGGATTACCTTTCCTTTATTCCTTGGAATACTTTTAAAAAGAACACGGTGTTCATCTCTTTGACTGTCTTTGTATTTTTTAAAGACTTACTGGTCTTATAAATTACAATTTTTGGAAACAATACTTCCTGACAATGGAAGAAAGCCAAAACCCCCTTAAAACCTAACTGGAGCATTAGAAATAAAAGTACCCTTTGAGTAAAATTTTACCATTTTGAATGAACTAGGTATTCAATCAAAGTCTCAAAATGCTACTTAAAATGAAGCCTTAAGAAAGACATTACTTTTCTTCTTTAATATATAAATCATCATAAAAGCAGGATAAAAAATTCTTTGTAAAGCGCTGCTTGACTTCTCAGCTCCTGAACTGAAATCCTATGCTAATCTAGAGTATGCCACTGAATCATGAACTGAGACTGAGATTACATACTCCAGGTTGTATATTTATACTGCTACAAAAGCAGCAACCTTACTGTATATTTAAACAATGTATAAAAGAGAGAGCATGCAAATAAAGAATGTCAGGTAGATATAAACCAGAACTGGCTGGAGTAAGGGGGCTGTAGACCTGTATCTTCTCTTCTGGAACATTTTGCAATCTGCTGAGAACCCTGTGTATTTTATTATTGTCATGGATGATGCCTGTTGTTGAAATCTGAAGCATTGACATAGAAGGTTTGGATGTAACTTCTGCAAAGAAAGTACTCCCAGACTGCATCACGGGTCAGAGTGGTCTCTGTGAGATTTCTTCCTTCAAGGGCAGTTCAAAAGAATGCAATAAAATGGGTTTATTTTGTACTGAAATGGAACAACTAGCAAGAGCTGTCTTGCAACTAAAGCAAAAGATTAAACCTGTCTTGGGGTTAAATATGGTACAACATCAAGAGGTTGAAACTAGTGTCTTTAGCTCACAGGTATTAAATTAAGATTGCTGGCAGTGAACTCTTTCATACTTTGGATGTTGGCAGTTTCAAATGTGGTTAACCTCATTAAGTTAAAGTAAAACTGGGGGACTGTTTATACTGTTACTAGAAGGAGCACAGCACAAAAAAAAGAAGCTTCGCATTTACTCAGTTGAGAACAGAAAAGGTTATGGGTACAGAGAATAGGAAGAGGATGGTAAAGGATAGAGAAAGGAAAAAAGACAAAAACTGTAAATACATAAACATATGAAATATTTAAGAATGCAAATAACTGTGGGTTCTGGAAAGATGAAGATTTTTCTTGTGTTGCCCATAGTGTTTGGTGACTGAGCTGTTCACAGTAACAACTAAATAGTGTATTTTCTAAACTGAGGCAAGAGCTGATATTAGATTTCTGTACAAAATTGCTGTTTTCATCAGTAGAACTACTGCCATGAATGAAAGACAGTATAATCTTAGAATTATACCTAGACACAGGAACCAATTTTTTTCATAAATTGGGTCATATGCTTTGAGCTGTAATAACTTGCTAATGAAAAAGAAACTATTATCAAGGGACAGTGTTCAAGAATAGTTTTTTCTAAAGCCATTGCACTGGTTGAGACAGCTAGCATGTGCAGTCTGGATACTCATCTCTTTCCAGTAGCCAACTGGCATATTCCTCCAGCAGGCTAGCAGAGAGCCCACAGTAACATTAAGAGTATTTTATTGAACCTCTTTTGAACACCATTTAATTTATTCTCCAGGTAGAGTGTCAGAGGTTGGAGGGTCAGAGGCACTTTTTCTACAAGAGGCAGGAGTAAAAGGCATCGTCATGCAAGTGGCCAACTGAGCTGCTGGAAGCAAAGGTAAGTAAATACAATGCTCCCCTTTGTGCCCTTATCTATAGAGTGTCTTGGCTGTCCTAGGCTGATGAGCATTCAGGTTTAGACTGGATGTAGAACTGAAACGCATGCTCATGCTGCCAATAAAAACCCTGCTAGAAATCAGAAAACTCAAGTTAGAAAGATTTAAATTAATAAAATTGCCCCTCTGTGGTAACTCCTAAATGAAGTCCATTCTCTGGAAAGAAATCAAATTTTTGTGTGCATATTCTTCTAGTAAAGCTCTGATACTTTCTGCGTCTGCTTGCATGAGCTGATTCCCTGTAAGAATCTATGTAGCATGAGAATATGCAACATTTTGACTGAAATCTCCTTGGGGAGTGGATTTTCTTCAAGTTTTACTTTGCATAATGCAAAATGGGTTGTTGGCTCTTGACAAAGAATAACAAATACCAATTTAAATATTCTGATACCTTCATTTAAAAAAAATTACTAATGGAGGTCTGTTCTGAGAAGTTCTGAAATCAGGGTTTTAATATAGATATACTACTTTTATATATCTTTTAACTTTTCTGTACAAAGTTTAAAATTAATAATCTGCGGTTTTCAAGTTTCAGACAATTGCTGATTAGTTTCTTTACGGAACGTCTGCAATGAAAGCAGTTGTTTAAAGCTGTCGATCTGCAGTCTCCAGTAAATCACATCTTATTTCTGTGAATTTTACTGAACATACCCTTACAAATAAAAGTTAAATCACAACTGTCAAATGCTGATAATTCGTAACTGCTGAAATAACTGATTTTCTAAAAATATTCAGTAGAATGTATAGTTGGCACTTGGGTACAATCTGCACTCAACATGAAAACAGGTTTATAAGTTTTAATGTAATAAAATTTATGATGCTCATAACCTTCCATGTCTGTGAATGTAAAAATTTGAGTTTTAAAATTGTTTGCTGTTAGAAACAAAATGATCTGGAAGGAATTGTGCTTCAGACTTAGAAAAAGGTTTTATGGGATGGTTAGGGGGATTTTTTTTATCTCACTCTAAGGAGGACAGTACTGCATCCATAAGCATCAAGGTTTTAAGTAAATCTGGTTTACGTTCATTTGGTCCAAGTTTGGTCTAAGTGGCTGTAGCTACATTAGTTAAGATATATAGCTGTATTAGTAAAACTGCTTGCGTAGTTGCTGGCTGTGGCCCAAGCCAGCTGGTCCATTCACAGAGGAGACCTAGCTGTGAGATCATCCAGGGGCCATTCCCAGGAGCTGGTTTGGATGCTGTTACCCTGGCCTCCATGGGTGGATGGGCAAGGGGACACATGTGGTGAGCTCTGTCTGTGGCCACTTGGTCTCAGGGCCAGCAAATAGTCCTTGTCCTGTTGTGAATGTAACCAAAGCATCTAGCAAGGCTGAACTGATGACTCTTCTTTATCATGGAAATCTTTTATGGACAAGAATAATTTATCAGTACCTTCTGGAAAAACACCAAATGGGAAGTTTTCTTATGCCCCAGAAAAAAATGTGCACACTGCTTTAGCAGAGAAGTATGTTCAGCAGACATCTACTCCCTAGCAGCCTGTCTTCTCCCTGCTCTGCCCAAAGCCTCCTCTCTGAGAAACTGCGATGTATCTTTTCCTTGCTCTTCTGGGCCTTATTTCACTGCTGATGTGAGTTGGAGCTGTTTCTTTGCAGATTGTGGAGACTTAACACACCCCAGCATATTACCCTGCATAGTCTCCCCATAAACACAGGTGGACAGACAGCTCCATTTATGTGTCCAGCAGATGTACTGTCTCTTCAGTAGCTCATCCTTGTGAAAAGCATGGTTTCGCACCCACTTTTCATCCCTTTCAGAAGAAACAGGGAACAAAACATTCCTCAAATCCTATGACAGCACTACTGTATCCAGAAAAATAATGTATAACCATGAATTTAATCCATAAAATATTCAAGGTGAATTCTAAGATTCTTTCCCCTGGGCTTGATTTTATATTAATGTGTGCCAAAATCAGGTCCTGCAGCACAGGCTACTGATGAATTCAGTCTCCCAGAGAGGTGGGTCCCCAGGGCACCAATTATTTGAGTTAATATCTTTGGCATCCAGTACATCCATCTGAAATTCATAATCTCCAGGACTAAGAGGTCAAAAAAACATTTGGAAACAACCTACAAAGGCATTTTCTTGTTATTGTTTCTGGGATTAACATGGAGACATTTGTCTTGCAAGCATCAGTTTGAAGTGTTCTGCTGTTATATCTCTATTCCAAATCTTCTTGTGAGGAAACTACTATCACTTGACCAGACCTTGAAATGGAGACTATCTATGGCTATACCACTTTCGCTTGGGATCTTGCCAAATCTGACAGGCTAAGCAGGGTAGGGCATGTTGGGAAACTTCTGATGAGAGGTTGTAGTTGAACCTACTGCAATCTGCAAGCCAATTTTTGTCACAGCTTTCCTGGCCTTGAGGTTAGTTTTTCATGTGATTTCTTGTTTCTCGGTATGATTGAGGGAGTGTCTGGTCACATGCCCAAGTTCAGCTGCCAGGTTTTTGGGGCACTCAGTGGTGTGGCAGAATGCTTTGGGTCCACACTACCCTTGTCCTTACCACAGCATCATATGGTGGACATTGTGTAAGCTGGTTCTGAGGCTTTTATTGAGTGGATCCCCAAATTATTGAGCCTGAGACTATCCTGAGCTGTCGCCTAATGGTGTGGTTGTGTGTCGCTGAGCTCTGTAAGCTCTGCTCCCAGGAACCTGCACAGGTAACTCACTTAGAGAACACAAGTGTGTTCATCACTGTCTTGCTTGCACTCCTATGGACTGCAAGGTAGGTTTATGGGACTTCAGGGACTCCCTTTAGAGTAGAAGCTAAGAGTGATGATGTGTCTGCACTAGGTGCACGAAGTTGGGTATTTTTCCAAATCTGTTGCTTTGTGCCTCAGTTTCCTGCTGATTAAAAATATCATGTCCTTGTCTCAGAGAGAAGCTTTGAGAACATATGTATGAATGAGTGCAATGTTCTAGGTTACTACTGCAATAGAGGCTGTCAGTGTTTCTTTTTTTATGTGGCAAGTGTAGGATTTCAGATGTCCTTTATTAATTTCCTGGCTTTTAAATGTTTCACTTTGTAAATGATGTGATAAGTAAGTACACTGTCATTTAACAATATTCACTGTTTTTACATAAAACTCATTTTCCCCATTAAAAAACCATCAGTTTGGACCTAGCAAGATACTATGGAAGGCCTAATTAGTTCTTATATTTGTTGTATGTTACCTATCAAATGACGTCTGTCTATAAGACAAGTAGTTTTCCATTTTTTGAAATTATGATTTTTTTTTTCCACCACCACCAATATGGCCCGAATTTTGTTAAATAAAAGTTTTGAGTCTGTCTGTGTTTGTATTTTCCCAGGCTCTTTTAGTGCCTGAGGGAATAATTTATAGGGCTGTAATTTTGTGAGTTACTGTGTTATGACCATTTATAAATGGCTCCTTAGGGCACTAAAAGGGCCAAGAAAATGTAAATACAAACACAAAACAGAAACAAATACCTGCAACATGAAGAAAACTACAAGGAGGGAGACCATATGGCCTAACGATTCAACTCCACTTAATGGCTCCATTCACCTCCTATTGAAGTAAAAGCATGTTTTACTACTGACCATAGTGAAAGAAAAACTGAATGTTAAAACCTCACCTGTAACATGACAATCACCTAACTCTGTGTTTAATAATATCCACACATATTTATTTATTTTTTTTAATATTGGGCTGCAGTTCTTTACTACCAAATATAACTCCTTATTCCCCCTCCCCTCCAAATTTAATAATGAATATTTTGGAATAGTCCTGTAGCTTTAGGCTTGGCCAGTTAATAAGCTCTTTATAACATTCTATGTTGCAGTAGTTAAAGTGAACTGTTGGCTGGGACACCTGATGGGAGCCAGGTACTGTGGGTCCTGGTCAGTTTTTACTGGAGAGAGAGACATGCTCCCATGGGGAGGAATGTGAGATTTGCTGGGCTGAGCTGCCCTGTGGAAGCACACATCTTATTGTCAAGAGCATCCGAGCATCCATCATGGGCAAAACATCTCTACTCAGGATATCTTTACTTAATTTATGTCCTGTTAACATCAACTTCTGATCAGTGATTTGGGTATAGAGAAAAAAAGAGAACATCAGCAATCAAAAAAATCACTTGAGCCAAACATTTTTCCCTTCCTCTTTCCCAGGCTCAACTTCCCCTGTGTTTGCTGGGGGTTAAACTCAGTCTGTCCCAGTTACTCCAGTCAGGTGATGGGTGACATAGGAGCTGTGGGGTTGTGTGTGTAACTGGTTTTTCTGCTGCTCTCTTTGCTTATTTAGTTTGTTCTGCTGTGTTTTGCTTCTTACTGCTTTTCATCTGCTGCGCTTTGCTTCTCATTCAGTTTCTCTGCTGCTCTGTGCTTCTTCAGGTTTTCTTGCTATGTTGTTTCTTAGTGCATTTCCTCTGATGTGGGTTGCCTGCGGGACATAGTCACTCAGAGGTGTCCCTGTCTTGGTGTGGGTGCCCTGCGGGCTGCAGTCCCACAGGGGTGTCCCTCCTGTGGCGTGCGTCACCTGTGGGCCGCTGTCCCTTGGGGGACTGTAGGTTATTTACAGTACCTGTGTGAGCATCTTGCTCTGCATCATGCCTTGTGAAGTTTGTTTCTTTCTACTGTGAAGTGAAAATTTCTGGTGTGCTTCCAATTCTTCTGGAATTAGGTCCTGAATGTTTTGGGTTTGTATGGCGGGGTTTTTTGGTAGCAGGGTAGGGGCTGCAGGGGTGGCTCCTGTGAGAAGCTGCTAGAAGCTTCCCCAGCTCCAAGTTGGACCCACCTCTGGCCAAGGCTGAGCCCAGTCAGTGACGGTGGTAGCACCTCTAGGAGAACATTTAAGAAGGAGAACCTGCAGTGGGTAGGGGGATTGGGATGTGAGAGGAACCCCTCTGCAGATACCGAGGTCAGTGAAGAAGGAGGGGGAGGAGGGGCGCCTGAGGAGGCTGATGGCCCTGCAGCCCATGGTGAGACGGCAGGCTGTCCCCCTGCAGCCCATGGAGGTGAACGGTGGAGCGGAGGCTCCCGAAGATGGCCGTGACTCCATGGGAAAGCCTGTGCTGGAGCAGTGTGTGACNNCGTGGGAGGGACCCCACGGTGGAGCAGGGGACGAGTGAGGAATCTTCCCCCTGAGGAAAGGAGCGGCAGAGACAATGTGTTGGGAGCTGACTCAACCCTCATCTCCTGTTCCCCTTTGCTGCCGGGGGGAGGAGGTGGAGAGAACCGGGAATGAAGCTGAGCCGGGAAGGAGGGAGGGGTGGAGGGAGGTGTTCTGAGGTTTGGTTTTCCTTCCCCATATCCTTGTTTTGATTTGATTTGTAGTAAATTTAATGGTTTTGTTTCTTCCCCAAGTTGAGCCTGTCTTTTGCCCGTGATCAATAAGTGGGGAGTGATCCCTCCCAGTCCTTGTCTCAACCCATGAGCCTGCCTTTGTATTTTCTCCTCATCCCATCATGTCTGCAGGGGGAGGAGTGAGCGAGCAGCTGTGTGATGCTTTGTTACCAGCTGGGCTTAAACCACGACACTGAATATACCTGAAAAGTTATTTTTTTGCTCTTTGATTCTGCACTGTTAGAAATGAGTACAGCACGTGTACATACACACCCTACAGGCTGTGAGGTACTCTGAGAGTGTGGTGATATGGACAAATGTCTTGTTTTGAAGAGTTGTCTTTTCCTTTATTGTGTGATAGACATTGTGAATAACTACCTGAAAAGGCATTATGGGCCAAATCATGGGCAGTAATCCTGCACAGGACTAGCTTTGTGGCTTCGCAGAGACTAATTTGCACAAGTTAACCTCTGTGATTTAATGATTTAGGACAGTGTTTTTCTACGAGGCATCTGTGAAAGACACCTAATGAAATCAAGGCTTTGCTCAGCTTATGTTTGCTACATATGCCTCCTACCTCCCCTGAAGAAACATTGAAGATCCAGAAATAGAAAAAGCTGAAAATCACTGTTTGGGGCCATTCTTGCTCACATTAATTCCATTATGAGTTTTGCCAATCAATCTATTTGAACTGGGAGAGGTTATGTGAGATTATTTAATGTGGCTGAGACAGACAATCCTACCTTTTTCCCACCAGAAGAAACATTTTACTGAATGGTAAGAAAATGAAGAGAAGTGATCAGGTAGCTTTTTCAGTCACACTGATGGTTTGCAGGAGGGTAGGTGCCATACAAACAATGCTGCATGAGCCTTGAAACCTCCTGGCAGGGAAGTCAGTTCTGAATGAAAAATCCTTGTCAAATGCACCCTGTCATGTTTTCCATCAGTAGAGCTGGATATTTGTGTATAATTCCTGTGGAATTGGAGGATGGTAATGTATACACACAGAAAAAGTTCAATTTCAAGTAGCTGCTAACATCCAGTAAACAATATGTTCCAAATTCCTTTCAAGGCTCCTAGCACACTGATTTTTTTTGTAAACACTGCCATTCTCTGTGATGTTCAAGACTATTGGTGAGAAGCCTTCAAAACTATAAAAAGAAAAGAATTGGACAGAAAATATTTTGTATTGAAGCTGCAACGGACCGTGTGCCATTCTCCTAGCCACAGCCCTCTATTTTCACTGTGGCCATCACTGTGGCTTTTCAGCAAAAAAAGATTCCAGGCTACTTCAAAGCTGTATGCCTCCACAGTTTCCCTGTTGGATAATAACAGATGGCTTTGTGACAGTTCATTTTTATCATCATAAAATGGGGAGATTCTAGGCCCTTATACTATGGGACTTTATGACCAAGGCAGGCAAAACACGTAAAGCTGCTGTTGGTACTGAAAAGGCATTGAGTGGCAGACACACTCTCAGAAGAATTTGAGATGTACCTGTGAGTTCATTGACTTTTAAAAAAGGAAATAAAATCCCTGCTCAGGGTTTTTGCAAAGCATCACATGCATTTATTTGTGTTTACGCACACTCACAATGAGCAGAACCTTTGCTCAGCCACATGGCAGCATTGCATTCCGTATCACCAACACTGAGGTTACAAAAGAAAATTCCTCTGTGTTTAACCCACAGTTTGTTTCTTCACACAGCACAGGCCATAAACATCAGCCACTGCAGCTCATCCAAACACACTAAATTCCCTTTCAGCTTGAAGGGTGCATTAGATGCACGCATACAGCCCTTGCTACACTCAGACAGCCTTTTGCACGCTTGCCATTAATGCCGTCAAGTGAAGGAAGCTGCTTGGGCTTCATTTAAAGAGGAAAACACATGATGGGTGACACTTGAGAGCTGGAATATTTATCCAAGAGCTTATGCAGTGCTTCCAGATATTAAATAAACAGATTTCAAAAATCATGAGGGTAAGTTAAAAATCATGACTTAGTGTGTCATAAAATATACCATGCTTTGCCTTTGGTCTTTGAACTTTTAAACATCAGGGATGTGCATCTTTAAACCTCAGCATGAGAAACTTCATTTAGTACCCAGGCCACCTAACCTGTGGCTTCATTTTAACCACATCAGGACACTCCTCTAGGATCCCTTTCTCATCAAGGCAGGGAAGGAAGTGTCTTTGAAGGCCTATATAGGGAGATCCTGTCTGCTTAAATTCTGCAGGAAAGATGGGTCCTTTGGATGCTTTAGGGTTTCCCTGCAAGTTGCGTGCTTAAGGTAAGCACCAAATGCTCCTGCCTGAAAGCCACAAACTAAGATTCTTCATGAACAGGGATTTTAAGAAAAATATAATGTACTGGAATATTCTTGATAAAATCCTGTGAGTTGACAATGCTATGAGAGAGCAGATGAACAACAACAATACGGTTTTGTTTGGATTACTTAGGGCCATTAAATGCCTACAACTGCAATTAGAGTTCCCTTACCTTTTCCTTACCTTCTTCCTTAATCACAAACAATGACTAAAAGTTTCGTTATATTATGATGAATGCTACTGATTGTCAAGACACAAACTGTACTCCAGAAGTAGTTGCCTACATGGCTTTTCTGTGTTCATAAGTTGATTTTCCAATGCATTCTCAAAGTGCAAAGGATGAACTGATTTGGAACATTGCACTGTTTCTATAGAGAAGTAAGATGGTTATGGACTGCATTCATCACACTGGGTTGACACACTGGATTGTGCCCTTCACACGCATTTGGATAACCTTACTATTGTGAGTCTTATGGAGAGCTTGCTAGGAATCTGCAATGCAGTCATTACCAGTACCCACAAGCTTATCATGCCGTTATACAAATAAAACAGGAACTCAGAGTCTTCTGACTCCTATCAACTAGCATCACTAGGTACTTCTACCCCCTGCCTAGAGACTAAAATGATCTTTTTAATTGTTGTTTGTGATTATGAGGTGAAAGTGTGTGGCAGATGTTGAGTTTAGCTAACAACAGAGAGTAAAGGTAAGAAAGGAAATTGTCCCATCAGTTATAACAGAAATGGATCCACCTTGAGGTCTGTGAGTGTAGTTCAATATTTATTTATTTTTTGTTTCTTCACTAGGAATTTTCACAGGTTGAAAATTAATCATTTGCATTGCGTTACAGCTTTCAGTCCCTGACTGGGCAATGCTGGAGTCAAACACCTTCAGCTATTAGTCTCTATCTTTCAAATAGGAAATGATTTCAGTAAAGGGGATACAATTTACCGTGTAAAAGCTGTCATTGTAAAGTTAGCTACTATATCACTGCTAACATTGTATGCTGTCCCAGGAACAGCTAAAGCCCATAATTTTGTCCCTACATGTCACACCTCTAATGACTTAATCCTTTAACTTTTTGCAGGACGTCAAATACAGAAGTAAAATGCAGGATCCAAACAGGGTGACATTCCACCAAGCTGGAGAAGAACATATTTTGAACTTTACTAGCAAAAACTAAATTTCTATTCTAACTGATGGAAGGCATTGCCTTGCCCTAAATAAGCTGTGAACTGAAAGAAATAAAAATTGCCACATTTTAAAATATGGAATCAATCTTTATGACCTGTGAGCAAGAAGGTTCATCATGCTGGTAGTTTTATTTGTTGTGCAAGCAGTCTAGCTTCTATTAACAAATAACAAAAGTGCCTAAATATGATTCCAGCAATGCTGGTTAGATATAACCATAAATGGTGATTTGTGAAGCAGCTTTAATAGGTGTGATAATGCTCTGCATTTCAACAGGCCCTGTTATCTAAGCCAGAAGACTTATAAATATTAATTGAGCTTTACAAAATTCTTGGGAAGTAAGTATAGTAAATGTAGCAATATTAAGTTTAGAAGAAAGATTATCTGAAATGTTAAGCAACTTGCCAAAAGTCATATAGTAACCCAGCGCCTGACCTAGGAATACAGCTCTCCAGTTAATGCTCTAAGCTGTTAGGCTGCACTAGATTACAGTTCACTGGAACTGTAAATGAACTCAGAGCAGTCCTAATGCACACAGAAAAGATGCCTTAATGTCTTCTATCAGCAAATTACAAGGCAGCAAGTCAGCCACACCGGAACTTACCAGAGAATTTGATGCTGGAGCAGTTGGATTCAATAATGCAACTAATCATACCTGATGTGGCATTATATGAGAGGGTTCTCCACCACAGACAGAAATGACATTTTTGTTTTGAGAGTAGGAGAGTCTCATCTTGGGAAAGTCAGTTGAGTATTCAGGCTTGACTTTGAAGCCTTTGATGAGAGAAGCATGTCTGGTCTAATCTCTGAGTGACAGGTTCATAAACGCACACACTACAGTTGAAACACTAATGGCCATATTATGCTCTACTGATTTTCTTTGCCCTGGTCATTCAATTTCTTTAGAGACATCCAGAGATGAAAGAGAAAAATGCACAGTATATTGTAAAGACAAAAAAGAAATTTTGTTTGCAAACACTGTTGTTATCAAGCAAAGCATTAGAAATGTACAGCAGCTTGTGTAACTTAAAGAGCCCATGTAGTATGAAAGAATACTACTCTTTTAGATGAAAACCTGTCAGTGTCCACGGGAGGTAAATGTAGATTAGTGATGTTACAATGTCACTGAGAACTGCAGGCTTCTGTCTTTGCTCACTTTGCTGGTTATATCTGTGGCAATCATTTGCTGCTGATTATGACTCTCTCCTGCTTTATGTCATGATGCAACTTACAAGCAGAACAACTGGCTTCACCTTTTACTAGGGAATTCTTCCAGAGTAGGATGAAGCAAGTCTTCAGCAAGTGCAAAGTGATGGTGAAAACAAGGGCTGCTATGACGCTGTATCTCCTACTGGTAGCTGCCACAGCTGCACTGAAGCTCTGGGCATCTGGGACAAAAATTGGGGTAGCCCTACAATCTCTGTGAATGTAAAGCAGTGCTTTTGACTGTCTCTCTTTGAGTGAAGGCCACTGATTTTCTGTGTGTCCAGCAGGGTAGAAAACTGTGTCTCTGTAGCCATTAACGACAGCTGGTACAGAACATTACCAAGTCCATCACAAAAAACATGTTTGCATTCTTTGTTTATTCTGCTTCAAAATCAAGTCATTTCATACTGATAGTTTCATTTCATGCCCCATTGGAAAATCATCTCTCTTTACTTTAAGATCCTCGAGTTTAATTCTCGGTATATGTTTTTCTCTTGCAAAAGATAAAGTAAAAAAGTTAGTCTTGCATTCATATGCAAGACTTCTTGCTAGTTTTAAAGACATAAACCCATTAATCTTTCAATTAAGGATTAAAAAGAAAAGTTCATTACAGCCTGTGTTGCAAGAAAATTATATAGCTCTTGTAGCTGTATTTTCTCATTTTCAAATGTCTTCTGTCAAAAGCTTAACTGCATTAATTCAGGCATATATCATGGTGTGGCAAAGGGCACTGAGCCAGGATGCTGGGTTTTATCCCCAGCAGTGCCACTCTCCTGTTTGGTGGCCTATGGTGAGTGACCTTCCAGTGTAGTAGGTCTGAATGCTCCCAGCCCTTTGCCCACTCAAACCCACTCACTCCCCCCCCACCCCTGCTGGAAAAAATGGGATTCTATCTTGATTAAGCATTAACAGGCATTCAAATAATGAACAATAAATTCTATTTGTGCATGTTGATAGCAAAAAGTAAGACAATGGGTAGGGATCCAGTTTATGTTCTAAGCTCCCCTCTCTATGCTCCTTTTCTCTTTCTCCCTGCCACCTCCAGAGTGTAAAAGGAACTAAAAAGGCTCTGAAGAGCAGCTCTGCTCTCCTCTATGACCTCGGTGGGAACTGAAAATCTGAAAATACAGCTCACAACTGATAATGGATTTGGAAGATGACTCCTGTGAGTGAAAACACACTGCTCCTCCTCAGCCCTTCCTCCAGTTTGGACATATGTTAACTGCCCAAGGGAGCTGCATTCTTCTTTGATTTGGATGTCTGGAAAACCTTTACCTTAGTGTAATACCACATGACTCTGAGATTTGCAGCCTGTTCTTTTTTACATGCTGTTGTGCCCATAAACGCTCATCAGATATTTGGTCTTTGCTGTCTGTTGTAACTGTCCCCAAAAGTACTGCCTGGCAAATATATTCGGTTATAAATCTACAGGATTATTATGGCACTATAAAATTGCCTTCAGCTGACTAGGTCAGAGCAGTAGATAAGTTGTGATGATTTTTACATGTAGTTTCTGTTGGACAACTGTATGCTTTGGATTCTTGTTGCAGAGTCCAGACACAGCTAGAAAAAAATGCATATGGATTAGTTAATATTTGTGTGATCCCTTTGTGCTGTTTCATCCACCTGTTTAGGTGATTACATGCATGGTGTGGTCCTAATGATGTGTAAGGTACTCTGTTCTTCAATGCAGACTGTCCTTATATGCACTCTATATATGATCTGCCTTTGGATCTATCTTGCTAGCAAAACATTTGGTCCATTTCTTTGTGCTCTTAGAAGTCAGCTGAATAACAAACAGCTTGCGTTGCTTGGTGCTCCTGCCCCCTCAGTGAACTTGACACCTCAGCCAAGTGACATTTCATTTCTAGTCAGTGTGGAATGATGAGAGCTGGACACAGGACACTGTGCAGTTTTGTTCTCATCTTTAGGCTCTCTCTGGTCCCTAGATGAATAGATACTGGGATTGCAGTGACACTGGTATACATCATGTGCAGGGCCTCAGAGACCTTCCTGGCAACCTAAGGAATGGATCATCCTAATGGCCTTTGAAGATCCTTTTAATCATTGGTAGGCAGTGTGTGGTGACTGTTCAAAGCTGTTTTGTGGATGGGGTATGAGAAAACAGAATAGCTTTCTCAGAGCTGTGATTATCCCAAGCAATTAATCATTGAGCTGTTATAACTGAAAGTGTTTAGTACTTTGGCCTAATTTGCATAATAGTCATAGCATAGTAAGTTATAAAAAAAGAGTAAGACACTTTCTGCCCCAAACTACTTTGTTCAGGCAGATACTTTATTGATGCAGCTTAGTTTGTAAACTAAGATAATGCAATGCCTTCCTCCCATGTTGTAATTACAAAAATGGCATCAATAGCAAAGAAAGAAAAAAAAGGACATTCAGGCACAGACAGATGAGCACTTTTACAGATGAAGAGTAACAGAGGTAGATGGAACTCTGAAAGAAAGAGAGCAAGAAATAGCATTCAAAAGGAAAATATCTTTTAGTAGTATATACTTGCTTTATAGGAGACTGGGCTAGGAAACAGAAAGACACATATCCTAAATCCTGCCACACAGCTGTGTCAAAGTGCTAATTACAAGGCTTACAGTGGTCTTAATGCATTATGTTTTCAAAGAATGTGTAGTAAGGTTTCAGAGGGCTATTTCTTTCATACAAGGCAAGGTAATGGGTTTGCTTACACAACAGGTGATATGCAATTTGTTTCAATTGAACATTGTCTCATTTTTGTGATATGGTTTTCTGACTGAAGTGAGATGCATGTCTAATACTGTCAAGTAGAACCATTAATAAAAGAGAGTATGACACTGCTTCATATTTAGAACTTAGAATCATTTAGGTTGGAAAAGACCTTTAAGATCATTGAGTCCAACTTAATTAGACTTATAATTAAGCCACCAGTGAGACAAAAAATTAGAGAAACAAGACTATTACATTGTGCCAGAGAAAAGTTTAGTAGCATGAAATAAAAGTTGACAGGATGGAACAAATTGTTTGAAGGGATAAACAGAAGATATAGAATAAAGAAATAATTAGTATCAAGAGGATTGACATAATGATAAGTGCATGCTGTCCTTCATACTCTGAACAGAATGTCATTGATAGTAATGGAAACAAGAGGCTGAGTCCTTCAAGGGAGCTGACTCTGCAAAAACTAATAAACTAGAAGGCCCTGTGAAAGAGAGAACCAGGAAAAGTAATGCAGAGCAAGGAGGAGATACAGCCATGGAATCAAACATTAAATGAGGAGGAGAAATGGAACAATTACATAGTGAAGTCGGGACTGTAAAAGATAAGAAAAGCAATACTGGCAAATGAAGTGAATACTCCAAGATTAAGATAACAAAATTTCCAGGAGAGCTGATAGTGCATGAAAGATGAGAAGTCAGTAAAGTAAGGAGAAGAATCTTTCAGAGCAGCCTGGATTAATTTACTGCCAGAAAAGTTAGAAATTGCCAAAATCTCTTCTAAAGCTGTGCCCCTGAAAAAGCAATTCAGCACAAATAAGGAATCTAGCAAACTGTGGACCACTTTAAATACTATGTAAAAACGCTTGTGACTCTTTGAGTGATGTAATTGTTAACCTGTAAATTAGGTGAGAAGAAGGAGTTGACTTTCTTTGAATGAAGACCTAGCTTGGAAGCAAAATGCTATGACAAAGCCCTTTCCTCCCTGTGAGAGTGGACCTTCAATGACCAAATCAGTTTGTTTGAAATTCTGGGTTTTGTGTATTGCTCAGTCTAGTTCTGTGCCTCAGGAGGCAGTACTACAGCTCTTGGGCAGTGTTATGGGTTTGTGTGGCGCAGTTTTCTTTGGTAGTGGGGGAGGGGGCTGCAGAGGTGGCTCCTGTAAGAAGCTGCTAGAAGATCCCCCGGCTCCAAGTCAGACCTGCCTCTGGCCCAGGCTGACCCAGTCAGTGATGGTGGTAGCACCTCTGGGAGAACAGGTTTAAGAAGGGGAACCGGCAGTGTGGGAGTTGGGGAACGTGAGAGGAACCCCTCTGCAGACACCGAGGTCAGTGAAGAAGGAGGGGGAGGAGGGGCGCCTGAGGAGGCTGATGGCCCTGCAGCCCGTGGTGAGACGGCAGGCTGTCCCCCTGCAGCCCAGGGAGGTCCGTGGTGGAGTGGAGGCTCCTGAAGATGACAGTAAAGATGACAGTAACTCCAGTGTGTGACTGGAGAGCACCCCGCGGAAAGGACCCACACCAGGGAAGTTTGTAAGGAACTGCAGAACGCGGAAAGGATGCACGTTGGAGAAGTTGGTGAAGGACTGTCTCCCGTGGGAGGGACCCCACGGTGGAGCAGGGGACGAG
>VYZV01015866.1:0-34630 GCA_013401275.1 Pandion haliaetus | reverse complement strand
GTGGGGGGAGGTGTTCTGATGTTTGGTTTCCCTTCCTAATACCCTTGTTTTTGATTTGATTTGTAGTCAATTAAATTGATTTTGTTTCTTCCACAGGTTGAACCTGTCTTTTGCCCGTGACCATAAGTGGGGAGTGATCCCTCCCAGTCCTTGTCTCGACCCATGAGCCTGCCTTTGTATTTTCTCCTCATCCCAACGTGGCCAGGGGAAGGGGTGGGGGGTGAGTGAGCAGCTTCGTGGTGCTTTGTTACCAGCTGGGCTGAAACCGAAACCAGGACAGGCAGTCAGCTCCATCTGCACAGAGAGGTTGGGTTTTCCAGAGGCTTTGCTGATAATAGGCGTTCCCAGCACAATGCTGCTTTGATACATTTCCAGAAAGCCTACCTGGTGGTGGAGCTCTTGTTTCTAGTCTTTAGGGATAAAGTAGTGGGCAGGCGAGGAACTTGGACTTAGCCAAGCCACAATCACTTTTACTCTGGAAAACACTAGACAGTTACAAAACAACATCCTGTACATACCCTCCTCCCCCGCTTGGTGTGATCTCATCTCTCCTGGGAGTCCTGGTTTGGACAACAACTTTCCTGCCTTTTCATCAGGCATGTGGTAGCGGTTTGGCCTTTTTACTCACATGATCAACTTTTATCATGGTCTTTGTCATTCTTGTGTTCACATACTTCAACTAGGAGCAGGGTAGTTTGCATACTCCCCACCCTCCACTGGCCTCTTTACACAATCTGTCAAAGCAATGACCTTACTGGTAGAAAAACCCTTTTTCCAGTAAAGAAAGATTATGAGACACCAATGGATCTTTACTGCTCTTTCAGTTTAAATCACCTCTGAGGTCTACATATGCCAGCATGAGTGTTGTCAATATTTAGAAGAGTGAGCTTGAGGCACTATTGGTCTGTGGAGATATTGCAAAGCAAGGATCTGAGTAAAAGGTATGTCAAAATAACATTTCCCAAAGGATGAGTCATTACGGGGATAATGTGGACAGATCCCAGTGCAGAAGTCAACTTCTTGTCTGTTTATTAAAAGAGGAGGAACCTGGTCATTTCAGTGCAAGTATCACACACTGGTACAGCGTAAAATTTTGTCCCCATAACCCACCTCGTTTACCCTTTCCATACCATAAAATTAGTACTCACACATTGTCAACTTCCTGATGTGTTTACAAACTGTGCAAGTCAACCGCTAACCCACTTCACACTGTTCAGGTGCTTTCCAAGTCACTGGAGAGGTCGATGAGCTCTCATTTTCTCCAGAGCCCATGCTTTTTCTTGCAAGTCTTCCCTCTATTGACCTTTTTCATCTCAGTTTGACTTCTTTTCTTTCAAAATGTTCATTCTGTAGCTAACTGAAAACCTCTTAGATATCTTGATCCAGTTCATTGTGAAGATGAATTTGCATCACAGAGAAACACTGCTACTGTGTTTGGCTTTAGCTGAGATCCTTGCTGTCTGTTTGAGCAGAGAGGCCAAGGACTTAATTTATCAAGGGACTGAATTTTTTTGTTACCTCTCTCAGGATTAGGTCTCTACTCAATGGAGGACTCCATCCAATGCTAAGTCTGGCATTGTTTTCAAGCAGCATAACACTTGCATCAAAGAAGAAAGGGGGGAAAAAAACCCCACTTAAAATGTTCTTTCAGTATTCACTTGTAAACACTCCCATGGCAGTAATTTACTGTGATGATCCAATCATGCTATTTTGCAGCGGTATTTTAGAACTCTACTGCAGAATTGGTAAATAGAGGATTAAACTTTCCTAAGTTGAGATGAATGGACCAAGGCTGGAAATCTAGAATGGGTTGGTGCAGATGAGGTGATGGAGAGGGTGACAGGTGAACATCTTTCCCCCATAGTATTAGTTTACTTGTTACCTACTGCTGTGCTTTCACAGAGGAACATTTGGTAAAATGTGGGATTCCAGTGGGAAAAAAAATCTAAATAGTGTTTTGCCATCTTTTTTTTTTTGGCTTTATGGGGAGTGCTGTCTGCTAGAAGGAGCATAGGTTTTGTCTGAGCACTATGCTGTGTCTGTACACAGAAAACACTGCCTTTTTTTCTGCTCAGTTGGTGAAAAGGCTCCAGTAATGGTCATGTCTGGTAGGAAAAAAAAAAAAGTACTTATTTCATATTTGGAGAGCTATCCATATTTTTGTCAAATCATTCCTGTCTCTAAATCAGTTTTGTCTCAGACATGTTTTTGTCTTTGTTAAATTGATTCTAGTGCCATTCATGACTAGCCCCTGAGTTGTAATATTCCATGGTGAAAGCTAAGATGGATAACTTTTTAATAGCTGTAAGAAAAGAAAAATTATTCCATTGCACACATCTGGATGAACTGAAATCCAGCTTTCCAGGCAATCCATTCTCTCTACTGCTATTTTGAGAAATAATTGCACTGTCTTATTTAGGATTATTTTAAATACTCTGGGCTTATTTGCAAGAAATATTATATCCTGATTTATAACTGTTGTAGCCCTATTGACTTATATGGAGAACGAGACAGTGTCAGACTCATTGCCATTCTCAAGGTATGTAAATAGCAGCTGTCAGTACAAACAAGATGGCAAAGGGCCTTCCTTTGGAGGCCGCGCATGAAGTATGGCTGTTTACTTGGAAAGGAAGGAAAGTGGCTAATGTGTTCCCTGCAGGCAGTGATCCAAAGCCAGTCTGTCACAACAAGGCCTCTCTCTGTCAGAGCCTTTGCAGGGATGTTTGATCCAGGAGTGCATTTTGCTGTTTTTACAGAGTATAAATTCATGGCTGGAGGAACCCTGCTGAATGCAGCAGAGCTGTCCTGGGAAGCTGAGCCCTTTTTGCCATATGTACAGTCTTTGTTGTGTGAGATATGTAGATAGTAGAGAGTTGGAAACCCGAAGATCACAGGCTGCTTGTGTGGTACACTGTAAAAGATCTAATTCTGTGATATATAGTATTGGACCCAATTTCCGACTAGAAAGAACAACTAGAGTACTTCACTAGAAAATATAACCAGCTGGCTTGGCATTTGGTCTTATAGAATCTCTTGTAAGATTATTGTTTCAGTCTGAGACAAATTACGTACTTCTAATTAACCAGATAGGAGATGGGAGCATTGCATAAGTGATAGTATCAAACCATGGCAGTGCGGTGTAGAGGAGAGGAGATGATACTGATGTCTTACCCAGGAAGGCATCTGTGAAACAGGTCTGGTGGAGTCAGAAAGCATGGAAGATGCTTGAGAAGGCAGTGAAAGCTGGCTTTTATTCACAACTCCTTTGGCAGCAGCAGTGCTCTGAGGAAAAGCAGAGAATTGGAGTTTTTTTTTTTTAAAAGCAAGTTCCTCACTGGCAAAAAAAGTATATTAGAAATTGACTGGATATTCAGAGGAGAGATGAAACAAGGGAAAGAAAAAAGCTGATTTATTTAAATAGGAGATTATTTTAGTTACCTATTTGGTGCACACAGTTGTCAAAAAATTACCATAAATATAGTGGTAGCTCCCAGTGTTGACAATAGTTCATGTATTTGTAATATATTGTACAGTGCATAGTATTGGTAGGAGATATGTTGGAGACATGTTTATGTCTTGGTCCAAGTTATATGTAGACCTGGATGCAGCCAGGTACTGCTAGAGGGAAAGAACTGGAGTATGACACGGTGTTGCAAAAGGTGGTAGTCCAACTCCTGCATAGACAAGGAACACTGTTAAGAAGAAAGCGGTTGCTCTTGCAAAGTAATCCACACGCCTGTGTGTGAGACTTCAAAGTTACAATGCTTTGTCTTATCTTGTCTATCATATGTTGCCTGGATTTGCTTTCCAAAGCATTCTGCTTGGCAAACCTTTTGTTTCAATTTCAGCAGGGCATTTCTTCCTCAGGGCTTCTACCAATATCAGTGCATACACTATTGCTACTATTCCTACCCTTATCCTTAGAAGCTCCAGCTAGATTAAAGGCAACGTGTAAAGAAGAGGAAAATCACATGTACACTTTTTACCAAAAGGGCAGTCATACCACAAGGTAGGTACAAGCCAGTACTCAGATGCAGACATCTGTGCAATTATGCTTCTGACAGGGCAAAAGTTTGCTGGAATAATCCCTCCTCTACATCTCTGCTATTTCTAGTCCTAAAAATGCCCTGCAACGTTACAGAACCAACAAGGTGTCAAGTAAAGATGTGAAAGGGAAACTATAGATTTTGTTGAATTCTTCCATTTTGGAATATCTCTCTCAAAAGAAATTGCCTCTGACCCTTGTATGTTTATTTTTAGCCATTTGCAAGTCCCAGTCATTGTTGTTACCAATTTATCTGTATGTGGATGGGAGCCAGTGAGTTTCCAGCTCCTTTCTAGCTCTGCAGTTGAAGGTGTCATAGTTTAACCCCAGCTGGCAGCTAAGCACCACACAGCTGCTCACCCCCAGTGCGAGGGGGGAGAGAATCAGAAGAGTAAAACCCAGAAAAGTCGTGGGTTGAGATAAAGACAGTTTAACAGGTAAAGCAAAAGCTGCACGCACAAGCAAAACAAACCAAGGAATTAATCCACCACTTCCCATGGGCAGGCAGGTGTTCAGCCATCTCCAGGAAAGCAGGGATCCATCATGTGTAATGGTGACTTGGGAAGGCAAACGCCATCACTCCAAACGTCCCCCCTTCCCTCTTCTTCCCCCACATTTATATGCTGAGCATGACGTCATATGGTATGGGGTATGCCTTTGGTCAGTTGGGGTCAGCTGTCCCAGCTGTGTCCCCTTGCAACTTCTCATGCACCCCCAGCCTACACACTGGTGAGGAGGGGTGAGGAGCAGAAAAGGCCTTGACTCTGTGTAAGCACTGCTCAGCAGTAAAGAAAACATCTCTGAATTATTAACACTGTTTTCAGCATAAATCCAAAACACAGCCCCATGCTAGCTACTGTGAAGAAAATTAACTCTACCCCAGCCAAAACCAGCACAAAGGCACTCCTAGGGGATGTGTATTCTTCACTCTGTGTGTTTCATTCTTCATTGTTTGCTGGGTGCACTATTCTCCATGATATGCAGAGGTGCATATTGTATGGTTTCCTTTTTCTTTTAGAATTTAAGAATCTAAATAGCCTTAATACCTGATCTCTCCACACCTGTAAATTTCTATAATTTCTTTTGCTTTATTCATTTTATTGTTTTCCTTTTTCTGGCATAAAATTATCTCTATGTTGTACATTCTATGTACAAAATGATTAACAAAAGTCTCTATGGACATTTCTCTTCTACATCCGTAAGCAACTTAAACAATTTTAATGTACATTAGTTAATGACAGCATTCTTAAGAAGGAAACAATATGTAAGGATTGAAAGAGGAAAAGATGTGGGCATCAGTGTGGAACAGGAAGAGGAAAACAACTGGAAAATAAAGAGGTCATAAAGAAGTTAATTTGGAAAAAGAAGTAAATTAAAATACTGTTTAAAAGTAGACTGGAAGCTGATGACAGAGCTTTGTGAGGAGATAAGGGTTTATGCAGAGAAAGACTGGCAAAACCTTACAACATTATTCTGAATTACATTTAGGGACTAAGCCCCAAACTTTCAAGGAGTCACAATCTGCAAATTACATATCTAGCTCTTCATAGCTTTCCTTTCAAACTGTTACGTGAGTTACTCTCATGTAAACTCTCCTGTTGGCTTCAGTTGGGCTGTATGAGTGAAGAATGGGCTTGCAAGATCAGACCTATGTCAAGAGAACTGGAAGAAACGTTTCCTCATTAAACTTTTATCAAGGAGTTTTACAACCTGTTCTGGAAATAAATGAGGCCCGAGGTTGCTTTTCAGTCTTCAGTGTAGACTTAGGAAGAGGATCAGGCTGTAGTGGTGGGGTAGAACTACAGCTCTAGTTACCTTTTAGATAGTTTTTGTAGTAGCTTTGCTGAGTTTTAGGTTCCTGTTCTTATGAAGGGTCCTCTAACATCCTTTCTGATGCATATTGCTTTTAGGTCCAAATTCTTAGGGTTGCTGCTGCTCCTGACTTCTGTAGAAGCAATGCAGTAATGACAATTTTTGATGATTCTTAGCCAAAGGCAGGCTGTTCCTAGACATATGCAGAGCTCCTAGAAGGAGCAGCAAGGAAGGAAGTTCAACAACATTCATAGAGAGGGAGTTGAAGTAAAGAAAAAATAAATGCTTCCTGCAACAATTACTAGGCTTTCAGTAAAAATTCAGCCTGGGTTGTTGAAATCTAAAATTGTTGCTATGAACGTGAGAATTTAGTGGGTCACATGGGAGTCCCACCTGGCACTCTCCATTTAGAGGCCAAATTAGGGAATAGACCCTCTGTTGCCAGTTTAGTGTATTTGTGATGTTGTTCTGTATTTGCTCCATGGATGAAGAAGACATTCATTCCATCCTTGGTAGCTGTCAAGCCAGACCTTTTAATGACTTCTAGATATCTATGTTGCAAAGTAGCTTTAGATCATGAAGAGAATCTTGACAACTTTACCATTCACAGACTGAGAAGAAGAAAGTGACGTGTGACTCTTCATTTTTCTCTGAAATAGTGTCATCACACAGATACACCATAGTTACAATATAAGCATCTCTCAAGGGGGGTTGAAAGTGTGTCATGAAGAGGTCAATAAACTATTGCAGGGTTACTGGAAGGAATGAGTTTACCTGTTTCAAAATGTAATTAGAAAGCAGAGATAATACCAGCAATGGTGACCCTGTCATAAAAAATGTATATTGGTGTAGATGATGACCTTGGTTTTACCATCTCTCTTTGGTGATAGTGCCAAGAGAGCACAGTCTCAATAAATTAAAGCTTGCTCTTAAATGAGTAACGCAGAACCAAGCACCTTTGGAATTCATCAATAATGGTGGGGCCAATTTGGACTCCTCTATCAGGTCCTTACAATGTGCAAAAAAAAAATTCCAGGTTAAACTTAATTTTGGCATCAGGTCAGGACCTGCAATCAGATTTTTTGCATCACCCATGTTTAATTAAGCTTAGTATAGATTATAAATGAATGCTCTCATCATGGCGTGCCTGCCCAGGTTTACCTTATGAAATCTGAACAAATCAAACACAAGATAGTCAAGGCATAAGTGTAATGCTTCAGTGATAATCATCTTCCATTTTCTATTCCATTTATTAACAGAAGTTCTCTCCTAAAAGAAGCAAGTAAACAAGCTGCAATTTAGAATCATTACATCAGTGCTAATAAACGTCCTGATGTACTGCATGTGAACCCTTAAATACCGGTCAGCTAAGTGTTCACCATCTGTTCTGTTACCCTCACAGTAAATAATCACTGCTGCAGCATTTAAATCAAAAACATACTTAGAGATCTCTGTGCTCATTATCAGATAGAGTTCAGTTCAGCTCATCACACTGTTTCAAAATAGGTCTTCATCATTTTCTATCTCAGAATATTACAAGCAAGTAACAAAACAGGTGTGTACACACTTGGGGCTCTGAGAACATTTTTAAACCTCAAGAGTATTTCTGCTTATGCTAGTTAGACTTTTCGTAGTATTTTCTACAACCAGTAATGATGAACTGTTTGGTAATTGTGCCAGTGCCAGAAAGGAAAGCAGCAGCCTTTCTATGGAGTGCACAGGGACTCAGTTCAGGCTTCGTCAGCTCAGCCTGAGAGCAACGTGGTTTACACCGGGTGCATTTAGTGGTTTGCTATAGGTATTAGCTTAGTCACTGCCACACCAATATGACTTCATTATCTCATTTGTACAGTCCTGCCAGTAACTGGATATCTAACCTTATACTGGAGAAGACAGTAATTATTTCTTTAAACCCACTTCCAATTTTCCAGTAATTTTGATTTTTGGCCAGTTTGAAATGTTAGGAATATGTAATTGGAAATGAATGGTTAAGATTATAAAATGATTGTGCTTTCAGTGCTGCAGTGTGTTTGGTGAATTAGCCTCAGTGTTTACAAGAGACTCGCAAAATTAAACCTACAAAGCTTTAAAGTGGATCGCAGCATTTCTGTAATTCTCTGAGGAGGAAAATGTTTTTGCAAAGTTCTTGGCACAACTTTCTTTGAAATTGTTAGAGCCTTTTATTTATCAAACAGTGTACATTGTTAAAAGTAAAACTTCCCCTGTGCTCTAAATTTTGGCCCAGTTAATCTTTCAGGAGTGCTGAAAACAGGGCTCTAATTAGCAACTTTATCAGTTAACACAGTCACTCATCCCAGTGCTTATCTGATACTGTGTCCATGAAGGCACTTAGGGACATCATAAAAAGGCCGACTTGTCAGTGGGACAGTTGAGAGGATCTCGGTGGCAGGGGGGAAAAAAGAGACCACAGAAATAGATGGCATTGAATAGAACTTGATACAAATCCAAAGGATTTATCTGACCACAGTAGCCTAGGACAGGTGTGGATTTCTCTTGTATTTCTCCCTAATCTTCTCTGGTGTGTCACCCACAGGAACAGAGAGGAAGCCAGCGGTCCCTTGCAGTGTGAACATAGGGTCTGGTATGATTGAAGTCCTTTGCTGGGGAGGTGCTGACTGAGCTGAGAATAAAACCATGCTGATGCTGTCGTCGCAGGAGCAGCCAGTTCAAGCCAGCGTGGGGCTCTTGGCCAAGGCACTCGTTAAGCTCTTTTGCTGTCTTCAGCAACAAAGATTTAGTGAGCAATCTGCTCTCCCCACTTGCCTCTAATTTTTCTGTTTTCTGTTTAAGGGAAAGAGGGTGTGTGTATATATGAGTGCAGTGGAGGGGGTGATGTTGGTGTTAGAGAGAATGGACTGAAAATCGTACATGTTTTCCTGTAAAGGGAACTGGGACGAGTAATGGATGAACTTCCTGGTGGATGGCCAGAGCAGAGGAAACCCATGCTGATTTGTCTTGGGGATGAAAAGGGAAGACTTCTTGTTTCCTTAGGGTAAGCCTGTCATCACAGATCTCTTCTAGCAGAAAGAAGCTTGTGCTCCAGTTCGTGCAGCACTCAATCATTAGCAGTAACTGTTGTGTGAGTACTTCAGTCTGTGCCTGGTGGCCGCTGTGGTTAGTCAGTCGGGGCTTATCCTGTGGCTTTAGAGGCCATCGCTGGTCCTCTAAAACAATTAAATAGCAATACCCAAGGGTTTAGGGGGAAATTAGAAAATAAGCCGAATCAAAAGAACTTATGTGATCTTGCTTCAGGTACTCCTGCTCAGTAATAAACGTGGAAAATAAAATCAGAAAATAACATGGAAATATAGACCAAATTGCAAAGAATGAAGGCTTTCTAGAGTAAAACATTTGGGGGAGAGCTGGGCTTTCATTTTATTCTTCACCTTACGTCATTTGCATTTGCAAAGTGGTCTGTAACACTTCTTGTGCTCAGTTTAGTCTTTCACATGGCATCATTTGTGGTTCTGAATTTTTACTCACCTCATTTTTTTTCCTAAACAAAGATGTACCATTCATGTAGTTCTACAACTGTCTTGTCAGCAAAAAATCTGCAGCTCTCACCAATGCAAGGAAGTCTGATATTAAAAACATGCATTGCTTTGCTATCTTAAGAAGAACCCATTAGCATGTGGCTGAGGAGTAAGTTCGAGAGAGAGAAATCACGTTAAGAGGACAGAGTGACTACCTGGTGCCAAGAAGATATTTTATGCTTGCTCAAGAGGTTCTGATGAGTTGATAGCTGAAATGTTTATGCTTTTATTCACATAGATAGTGTACTAAAGACGTCTATTTTAAACAACAGATAATCCAAGTGGTGCATTTAGTTTGTGATGTAACTGTGGCTGGTGTTCTAGGGTTTGCTGGGTTTGCTCTTGCTCTTATTGACTTCTAGCTGGGCCCTGCAAAGCTAGGCCCTTGACTTCTTTCCAACCTGAAAACAAAGTCAGAAAACAAAAACCAGGAAGACTTGTACTGGCTGTAAATCTTCTGTTCCTGCTGATGCAGAATACAAATGCAAAACATCGTAATGATTTTCACTTCACTGCTAAAATGTGTAAAGTCACGAAGAGTTCTGTTTATAAATAGAAAATCTGGGTCTCAGGAATGTCTAAACATGTAACTTTGCGATATACAGGATTTAGTGAAGACCAGTTCCAAACTGCTGTTTGATTTGATGCAAGAATTTAAATGTCATCAGCAACTTCACTCTGGGGGATCCTTCAGACCTTATTTATTAATTTTTCTTATGTACTGTCACCTCCTTCGAATGACCATACTTGCTACCTTTGATTGCTCATTTCCCCCAGTGCACTTTTCTTGCTTTTCTCATTTTGCTGGAAAAAAGGAATAGTCTTGCCACTACATTGTCCTTTAGGAAAAGAAAACTACTTTTTTTTTTCCCTGCCTGGATCACTTAATATCCCCAGCATCAGATCTTGGCTGCCTATTGAGACAAGTCTTATATTCTTAGTCTTTTTTTTCACTTTATTGTAATCCTAGAATGTGTGAGGGACTTTTTAACATACAGCCTACATAAAAAGAGCCTAGATACTTCTTGCATCCTCTGGGCATTTTCACCTTTCTGTGGAGGGGTATTTATTTTGATATAGCTTTTGACACATTCAGAAGGTGCAGTAAACCAGAGTAGTCAAAATAAGACAAGCAGAAAAGGAACAATAAAATATTTATTTGACAGCTGTTTATCTTATCCTTAACCACTTTCTTCCTTTCTTACAAATCCGCTCCTCCTGGTAATTGTAGGTTAGTAGGCCATTATAATAATTCCTAGACGTATGTAACTGTCCACACTATTCCAAAAACACAAGAGGCTAGTCCAACTTCTTGTATTTGCTGCAACTGGGGGAATCTTTCATTGATGAGCTTCCCATGCAAACAAATTCCAAGTCTCTTTACAGAAAAGCTAGTTGAAAAATTAAGCTATGTAAAGTTTTCAATCTTTTTCTCCAAAGGAGTGAATTTTACCAAGCCACTTGGTAGTTTCTGTGATAGATTATGTAGGTAGTGTTATGATAGCTCAGTTTGCATCATTTATGTCTGTTCATTGCTGTTAGTATTTGTCAAGGGCTGCCCAATGGTGACTACCATGTGCCATCTCTGTTTGGGATTGCTCATGACATCCTAGGATTTTGGCTACTTGGTGCCCTGGGTCTGGGTCTTGCTCTGGATCTTTTTTTAGGTTGATCTGTCCTGTGACACAGAGCTACAGCCATTTTTTATTCTGTCCTATTCAGAGACCTATTGCTGAAATTCTGAGGGGTGGATATGTGTTAACAATGATAGCACACTCAGAGCAGGGAAAGGGAAAGAATTAATCCCGTCCATTCCTGGTTCATGTCATTCATGAAAGATATTTATCTAAACTGTTCTTAAATGCTCCCATGATGCTAATACCACAACTTCCCCAGGCAACTGATTGACAGTGATTAGTACTAGAAGGTTTATGCTAATGACTTCTCAAATATCCCTTGTGGCATTCCTTCTCATACTGACCTTCCTAGATGCCAGATGATTGTTACTCTGTTTTCCACAAGTTTTCTTTTATCTAAACTGAATAGTCCCAGGGTCTTTCAATCACTTCTTCCAAGTCTCTTTACCATTGCAGACTTTCTCTGGATTTTTCCTTCATCTGGCCCATGTATCTCTGCAAGTGATAGAGCCAGTATTCCAGCTGAGATCTTGCCACAACGGAAAGACTGCTTTGTGTCTTCTGCAGGCTAAACTGCTCTTTAAATGCCTCAAACTGGAATTGGTCTTTTCTTAGCATAACATTTTTGACTGATCTGCAGCTTGTGATCTGCTACCTGTTGCTCACTATCCTGTATTTTTTAAGTGGATAATCCCTCCCTAAGACCATTGTCACTCCCTACCCCATTGCATTGTTTTTTATAGCATTTCTCCAAATTGGCATGATCATACTGAGTTGTTTCACATCCCTCAAACTTGATCTTAACTATGAATTTGAAAACAGTTTCTTTCATTTTCCAGGTCAATAATTATAGTATCAGCCCCAGGACAAACTCCTTCAGAAGGCCCAATCCAGCCTTTCTTATTAATTGTTTGCTTTTTGATATCAGCTGCCTGTTTTGCTTACTAGTTGTGCTCCCACATTTTAGTCACTTTTTTCAGGCAAGGCCTGATCAAATGGTGATCTGTGACCAGGTCAAATCTCTTAGGATTTATTAGATTAGGTATAGCATTTTGAAAACCAGTCTGTGTTGGCCCAGTGGACTATGTGGCTGAAAATGAAGGTGGCAGACGACTTCGCACTGTCCCAGAAATCATTGGAAGCAGTGTCAACAAACAGCCTACTGAAGTTAAGACAGCACCTCTGCTTTTTCCCCATTTAAACATTCTTACCCATCACAGAAGAAAATTAGATGGGACCTTGACTGGTCTGTCTTGGCTGTTGCTTATCTCCTTATTTCTTCCAGGTGCTTGCAAACTGTTACCTTCATGATATTTGCCAGGTTTTTTCTTTTCTTTTTTTTTTTTCTGGAAAGTGAAGTTAAGCTGGCTAGTCTAACACTCTCTGATTCCTTTTTCTCCCTGTATTTTAAGGATAGACATAATGTTTCCAATTTCTGAAACCTCACTGATTCCTGCAGGCTTTAAAAGATTATTGGAAACTGATGAGTTCTCCAGACAGGTCTTCAAGTTTCCTAGGACTATATTTAAAATCCAGATTATTTGAAATAATCTAATTTATCTAATGACTCTCTGGTATTAATTCTGACAGTGTAAGCGTGACTGAGCCTTTTAGAAGAATCTGACACAAAATAAGCATTACATTCTACAATCTATGGTATATTCAGTATCTTCTGTCTTTCTCATTAGATAGCAAGCCAATATATCTCCTGGTTATCCTCTGACTCCTAACAGATTTGTAGAACCAATGTGATAGTTTCTTTTCAGTCCACATTTGAGCTGTAGTTGTTCTTCATTTTGCATGTGTACCATAGTGGCTTGTCCATGTGTATTTATGTTCCTTCACATTCCTCCAAAATAGTCTCAGTTTTCACTTTCTGTAGGCTCCTTTTTGTGTGCAATTTTTTTTTGTTTGAAGTCAATAAACACCTTCTGCTTTACTATCTCTCTCTCTCTATTTTTTTTTTAACAATTCCTTTAAATCTGTTGCTGGATTTTGCTATTTTCAATGAAAGAGAACCATGAAAATAATCTGATACTGGTCAAAGGCTAGTTAACAGCCAGGGGTTCCTAGACTAAAAGCAAAACCCATTATCAGGAAAACATCAAATGTAACACACAGACTCAAAGAACAGTTAAACCTCATGACAGTATTGTCACAGCCCTTCAGCTAAATGTAGTGTCTGCACTGTTTACACTTTGCCCCATACCCCTCTCCCCTCCTGCCCCACTTTTAGCACAGGGAGGTGGGGGGGTGGAGTGGGCATTGGCTTTGTTTTTCCCTGTGCTGGAAATACACAGTCAGTCTTCACATAACAAACTTTGTCACTGAATTTCTGGTTTTCAGAAACTCTTTATACTTATTTTTTTTTATATTAAGAAAATAGAAAGCACTAATTTCTTCTTAGGTAAAGTGTACAAAGTTGAGGTTACGTTACAAGTGAAACTAGAAGAGAGAATTTATTACCCAATCTTACTGTGCTTTGAGTGCTGGCTAATCAGTCTTAATATCTTTTGACTCTGAAAAGGCCAGATCATGTCTCTATTGAGATAAAAAATAGTTTTTGTCTTTACTCAAGCAGGGCCAAGATTTACCTAGAAGAAAGTTCTCCCTATCTTTCCAGACTGTGCTTCCTATCTGAGAATGATCCCAGCTTCATGATTCTAGCAACAGAAACTGTTGCATTTTCACTTTGGCCGGAGAACACATCCTCCATTGTTACGTTGGTAAATAATTCATGTTGCTCACCCCTGAAGACAATGGTTTATGAAACCCACAAGGGTAAAATAACCACTCTCACTTTACCATCAAGTATGTTATAGCCCTTCCATCTTCAGTGTAGCATAGACATCTTGTGAAGAAACTTATATATGCAGGAGTGATAAAACGAATGTGGAAAAGTATATGAAAACATACAGAGGGAGCAGAACAAGTGAGACAATAAAGCAAGGTAGAGACATTTTGATCCCAGATTATTGAAGAAAATTGCCCATTTTGTCAGATAAACTCTCAAGGATGCCTCCTGGAAAGAGGAAATTTCTGTCTTAGAAATGGCAACACAGTCAGTAACCGAGTGGCCTCCAAGGAGTCCCACAAGCCAACATGACTTAATTTTGGCAGACCGGTGTTCTTAAAACTTCGGGTGAATGTGGAATGTTGTGGTTTTATCTGCCTCTGATGCAACACTTACTTGTGTGTCTCTCCCAGATGTCCAGCATTGCAAGTGGAATTATTTAGGGTTTCATCAGATGTGATTAATTCTTCTGGGTTTTCCTGTCTAACCACATGGAGGTTATTACCCATGTACCCTTTTTTTCAAAAAACCATCTACATACAATCTTTTTATGGAATAAGAACAAAAGAGCATAGCCTCATAGTGCTGCTTTTCTTGTCTTCTTACAAATACAAGATATATGATAATTTATTTCTATGTATATTTCATTTGCACGTACTGCTTCTTAGTGTCAAGCTCTGAAGGCTTGTGACCAGCCCTATTTGTAGACTGTGTTTCCACAGGATGCACAGAAGCAAAGTGGCACGGCAGAAGATCTTTCATTCTAGTGCTTGAAACAATCTGCTGTGGGGTGGTACCTCTAAGAGCAAAGAAAGAAAGGTCACCAATTGTGATTCAACATCCTCATATTCCTCCCAGCAGAAATTCTTGACACCTACTCACTCCTTCTTACCTTTGTCACATCTTTTTTTTTTAAACAAGTTCTTCCAGAAGAAACCAGGGAAAACATGGCTGTAAAGATACAGGTGTAAAAGTAAAAGATAACATGAAGTTATGTATTTTTAAAAAATAGGTTACTAGGAGCGACCTGGAAACTGGAGGCTATGTGAAATTCATGTGTCCAAAGAAAATGTGTGGCACATGCCTCAACACCACGGTATGGATATTAGCACATCACTTATTTTGGTGCTGGAAACTGCACCAAATTTAACTGTGGTATTGTATGAAATCCTCCACAAAGCAAATTTAACTTGAAAACTTATAGTCATCTTGAAAGACTTGGCTCATGGTTAACAGCTCAAAAAACCCCAGCTGATCATTGCTGTGAAACAAATACTCAAGACAGTTCAGCCAATTCTATATACAATCCTGATCGTCAGGACTCCTGGGACATCTGAGGCAAGAAGAGAGAGAACATTGCCAGACTGCCATCTGAAAAATACATGTATCTTCTCCCTACCAAGAGCCCTTGCATTACACTTATTGTCTTTTCTCACTGAACCCTGAATTTAGACTCTTTTGGGCTCTACTTACATCTCTTTGGGGAGTGATGGTCATTGCGGAACTCTGGTCTCCTTTTCCAAAATACTTCTGACTTGCATAAAAACATTTGTCCCATCAAGGATGCCGATATTTTCAGACACTTTCCATAGTTTTCTGTCTTTTCTTACAAAAGCAGATTTTTTTTTTTGTTCACTGAAGTGCATACACTGGGTCAAGTGCATTACTATAACACTGCATCTTCAGCACTTACCTGATTATTGCATTTATCATCAGCTAGATGAGAAAACAAAAAAGCCCTACACTTTTTCTGTGTCTGGGTGATATTATAAATAATTAAAAATATCAACTTCATTTCTTAGACAAACTATATCAGATTCTAGGAGTGAAATTCCAGTTTTCTTTCCTTATCTTCTGGATTCAGTGCAAAATAAGGCAAATGAATCGCTTTTCCAGAGGATATGTAGGATGTACAAGAGATACTGGACTACTGTGCCTTGGCAGCTTCTTTCTTTTTGATAAATGTATAAATCCGCAGTCTGCTGTGTAATTTAGAGTGCTCCCTTCCCATACTGGCACATTCCTTCTCTTCCTGCACTGAACTACTTGAGATACTTTTATGAATCATATATCTTAACATTTAAAACAGGTTTTCAACCAATTGTGATTAAAAATCAGGTAATAATGTGCAGATTTTTCTAGGCAGTTTATCTGAACCTGTATGCATTTGGAATCATGGGATTTTACTGGGAAAACCATTTAGAGGTGTATGCAGAAAATGCATGGTAGAAATTCCTGAGTTCCTTTCCAAACAGAGAATAGGTTAGACCAGTGTGTTTGGAGTGGGCATGACCTGTGCTTTCAAGCACATCACATGCTTGGTCACTCATCCAACTGATCAGAAATCAGTAGCATAGCTCAAATCTTAGATACACAAAAATACTTGATGAACTAAGCAAGTATCTCAATTCAATGAATAGCAAGTAAGTTCAGTGAAAACGATCTCTTCACAGATGTGTGATGAGTAGAAAAGGAGCTTGAAACTTATGGAGTTACTAATTTGTAGTAAATTAATCACTCAGTATGAGATGTGGTCCACGTCCAACCAGAAAGAGCACTGTCTTTGCTAAAGACAAGATACTGAATTGCACATATTCCATTATTACATCTATCTCCAGATTTCTAAGATACTTCCTGTAACTTGCTGTAAAATTTTAGAGCACTCCCCACCCCCAAAATGTGTATTTCTCAAGTTCCTTTTCTCCTTTTATTTGTAAATGTTTATAGACTATTTCTGTGTAAGTGTAAAGGGTGGAATGGAGTTTATTCATTGATCATTCTGTTAGAACAAAATAAAATCATCTCTGAACATATTAAAGCTTTGAAGAAGTCATGTATTTAATTTATGGGAAAGCCAATGCCAATTTAGGGGCTCTTTCAAGGTGTACTGAAGTTAAATAAAAAGACAAAGTAAGTTTGGACCAGACCCACATTCCCTAAATGGCCCCTCTACCTTTAGGGCAATCCTTAAGATTAATCATAACAGCTCTGTTTACATTGATGGGCTGGAGCAGCCCAAAGGTTGAACCAGAGGCTAAATTCACCACCTGTCATAGTATTTGCCAGTAGGAGCAAGTCTAGGAAGTAGGATTTGTCTCTGAATGAATTCAGTCTATGGAGGAGTCTTATCAGGTGAATGAGGTGGCCAAACCCCTTCAAAAAATGGATACTATACTTAGCACATACACAAAATGATGTGCGGGTATTCAGATGATCATTTCGGACCTGCTTCAGTCTCTGCTGAAATGACTTGCTTTCTGATTTCAGTGCATTTTGGTAGGTCTACTGTTTTATCCAACTAGTACTGTTTCAAGTATGAAGCTGGGTTTCAAAGAAGCCAGCTGCTGTTTTCTGCTTATCCGGCTATGTCTGATGTTGATCATAGCATGTTCCCAAACACACAGGGGGACGGTTTTCTCCACAGCAGTGCATCAATGCACCTTCGGGGATCAAAGGCATCCTCTTTAATTTGCACTGCTGAGTCTTTCCTTTGCCTTTGAGGCTTTGACTTGCACCTGCAAATGCCCCTTAGCTGTGAACACGACAAATCAAACATGCTCCTGAATCCTCCCTGACATGAAACATGCTGTGCGTATGGCGCCCAGGCCATAGACACAGCTTCTGTGGCTCTGGCTGGACCTGGGGCAACAGGTCAAAGATCAGCATTTGAAAATGGGCTTCTCAGTGTCCTTCACAATTCTTATCCGTGACAAGCTTCCTACCTGAGTGGCACACAGCAATACAATTTGAAAAGGCAAGCAAGAGACTGAGTTTGCATATCTGGCCTTCCTCCACTGAAATGGTCCCAGTGTATAGATGTGCCCATATGGTAATTAGTTTTCCTGTCTTGCCTGCTTGGAGGCAGAAAGCACGCAAACGTGGGGAGAGCCCTGGATCTCACCCTGGGGCCTGTAAAACAGCCTATGTAGCTATTTCATGAGCAAGTCATATGGCACCTAATTCGCAAACATGAAAAAAGTGTAGAAGTTCAGGGAATGGAGAAAGCTTTTAGGAAGGGAAAGCAGCAAAGACAGATCACATAACAGCCTAAATATGTGACATATCCTTAGATAAAGCTGAAACTACAGCCAACAACTGCTGCTGGAGTCTGCCAGGGAGTAGGTGCCATGACTAGCAGATACACTTCCTCTGCTTGGTGTCTTGGTAGTGCTGACTGTTGAGAGCAGAAGTGCTCAAGAGGACCAAGAGAAGTGGGTCAGTAAGGCCAAAGAAATAATATTTCATTGCTCAGCAGAGTGCTTATTGGTGCTTATTTTCTGTAAAAAAAAAAGTTGTTAGAATCAAGTTTTCAGCTCTGACTGCAGCAAACTTCCACATTAGCAAGTGCAAGCAATGATGACCATGTGGTTCAGCAGAGTGCTCAGGCACAGCTTAACATTAGTTCTTAATGCAGTTGAGTTTAATACCACCTAACTAAACTCAGTAAGTACTTTGTTGAAGAGTGTCTTTGTATTGTACACAGTGCATCCTAAATTATGTTTTTCATGGACTTCAGAAGTATGAATTTAGATGTTTAGAATTTAGATATTTAGACTTTAGAATATCCACAAAATACCAGTCACAAGTGCTGTTTAAATATTCAGCTGTTTACAGTAAGTGACCTAAATGCCCTTGCTTGCTTTTGCAATTAGGTGTGCTTCATTACTGTAAAAACTAAAAAGAAATTTGTTTTAAGGTAAACAAACTCCTGATGCCTAGGTAGAATATACAGATCCAGCTTTTTATAGGAACTGTTAGTATTCTTTATTTTTTTGTAAATTAAAATGTGATAAACTACTAGGAAAATGGCTATTAAACAAATGTGTTCTTGGTATTACATTTTAATAAATATTTTTCAAAATTATTATCAGCTTGGTTACAGATGGAGACTACTTTGATTACTTCATGTCCTAAGCTATTGGATAAGTGTTAAAACAATTACTCAGCTATGGTTATATCTGGTATCAAATTTTCAATCACTATTTTGTTATAAGCACTATGAAAATATAAATAATTTTGAAACAAGCTGGAAACTATGCAATTAGTATTAGTTATGCCACTTGCTTTGTTAAATTGCAAATTTTATCCAACAATATGCCTGTGGGACCTCATTGAATTTTATTTCTTTTATTGACAAGTAGTTGGAGTGCAGACCTTGGACATGGATGAAGCCTTTTTCATCCAAGAATTTCAAGTACTGTTAAATGAAATTACACCTCTGAATCAAGTCTTTTTGATGCAAATTATAACATTCCCATGTTACAGGTAGATAAGATGACATATTGGTAGATATAAGTGGTCTGCTGAAAGTCACTAAGCAAATGGCTGGCAAGGACCCAGGAGTGTAGGTCTTGGGGCTTCGCTATATAAATATGCACCATATATTTCTATCCAAGATCTAGAGTACAAAACATCAACCTCTTATTGAAATTAAAATTATTTGAAATACAGTGGGGTTTCTTGTAGATTTATTACTTACATCGCAGCAGTGCTGATCCATTTTGCTGGGCAATGTGTACTTAAAAAAAAAAATACAATCCCTGTGCTGAGAGGAGACATAATAAAGATATGTTGTGTCTTTTGCTGTGCAGTTCAAGGTCATTACTCTGATCTTTTTACTTTTTAAACCTTGAAAGCATAGCATTTTGAACTGAATAATGATTATATGGGCAAAGTGTCACAACATGCATATGTTATATTTGCAAGGTGCCTTATCTAGGAATAATCCTCTTACATTTTTCCTGCAGTGCCAGGACACCATAATGCACAAGCAGTGTACTATAAATATGTCTTTAGCTGGGCTCCCTTCATTCTTTTGTTTAACAAAGAGTGGTTTCCATCATTTGCAAGGTAAACTATAAAAACTCCCTGCTAATGCTATCTGACGCAGTACTGAAAAGTGAGCTGCAATATTTCAGCAGAGGGCTCTTGCTTTGTACATTTGTATCAGAGAATCCCAAAGCACTAATGGGATCTTTACAAGGAGGGGAAAAAAACCAATAGTAGCTGACAACTCAAAGACATGCTTTATCTGAATAGTGTTATTGTGAGGAGAATAGACTTGTGAACAAAAGACGGAAATTACAGAAAAGGGAATCGGATATCACAGGTCCAAAATAAGAACGGCGAACAGAATATGGGGCAAAAGACTCAAAGCCTGAGTGACAGCTCAAAGGCAAGATGGGATTTCATACATTTTCTAAACATTGCTTCTGTGCTTCCTTCAAAGAAATTTTCAAATCCCAGCTGGCTTTCCTAATTAAAGAACAGTGAGTGTTCTTGTGGTGGGTTGACCCTGGCTGGATGCCAGGTGCCCACCAAAGCCGCTCTATCACTCCCCCCCTCAGCTGGACAAGAGAGAGAAGATATAACAAAGGGCTCGTGGGTTGAGATAAGGACAGGAAGAGATCACTCAACCAATTACCATCACGGGCAAAACAGACTCAACTTGTGGAAAATTAGATTTATTACCAATCAAATCAGAGTAGAAAATGACAAAATACAAACTAAACCTTAAAACACCTTCCTCCCACCCCTCCCTCCTTCCCAGCTCAACTCCATTCCTGATTTTCTCTACCTCCTCCCCCCAGTTACACAGGGGGATGGGGAATGGAGATTGGGGTCAGTTCATCACACATTATCTCTGCTGCTCCTTCCTCCTCAGGGGGAGGACTCATCACTCTTCCCCTGCTTCAGCACGGGGTCCCTCCCATGGGAGACAGTCCTTCACGAACTTCTCCAACATGTGACCTTCCCACGGGCTGCAGTTCTTCATGAACTGCTCCAGCATGGGTCCCTTCCATGGGCTGCAGTCCTTCAGGCACAGACTGCTCCAGTGTGGGTCCCCCGCAGGGTCACAAGTCCTGCCAGAAAACCTGCTCCAGCATGGGCTCCTCTCTCCATGGGTTCACAGGTCCTGCAGGAGCCTGCTCCAGCACAGGCTTCCCATGGGCTCACAGCCTCCTTCAGGCATCCATCTGCTCCACTGTGGACCTCCATGGGCTGCAGGGGGACAGCCTGCCTTACTATGGTCTTCCCTATGGGCTGCAGAGGAATGTCTGCTCCGGTGCCTGGAGGACCTCCTCTCCCTCCTTCCTCACTGACCTGGGTGTCTGCAGGGTCGTTTCTCTTACATGTTCTCACTCCTCTCTCCCTGCTCTAATTGTACAGGGGTTTTTTTCCCCCTTTTTGAATATGTTATCCCAGAGGCACTACCACTATCGCTGATGGGCTTGGACTTGGCCAGCAGTGCTTCCATCTTGGAGCCAGCTGGCATTGGTGCCATCAGACATAGGAGAAGCTTCTAGCAACTTCTCACAGAAGTTGCTCCTGTAGCCCCCCCCACTACCAAAACCTTGCCAAACAAACCCAATACAGTTCTATAGGTAGGAAATATTTGTGTGTGTAAGTAGAAAGGGCTAGATCGTATTTACCCTTTTCTCACTATGATCAGTTCTATTTAAAAGTATGTGAATCTTTGGGGTTGTAAATGTATATTAGCTTGAAACTGAATAGTTTAAAGTTAAGTATTGCAGGTTTTCTTGGGAGGTAGAAAGAAAGAAGAACAGCAAATGTGTGTGGAAATAGGTTGAGGTCTTGCAAATTGATGACGAAACAACTCTTGCCTGATGGTATAGTCCAGTATAGATGCTTTGAAGCATGTTTTCTTCTGCTGCTTCCTCTCAGGGTTTAGTCCCTTGAAATGATACTCTCTTGGATTAGGGACAGAAATGTTTTAGGGGAGATTGACATTGAGTTGCTATTCATTTGTCAGTCATCTCCAAAAGAGCAATATGTTTTGCACAGGACTTTTTTTTGAACCTCTCAGTTGCTCTTTTAATTATTAATTTGGATTATTCATTCAGATTGACACAATATCATAGTCAAGTGATGACTGACAGGTTATGAAAGTTGAGGAAACAGGGAGCTGAACAAGAAGTAGATGAACAAAATATACAGGATTTGTACCCAATGAAGTGGTATGTAATCATAATGGAAAAAAGTAGTGTCACAGTATTTTGTTGCATTGTATCATTTATGTCCTCCTATTAGACCCAGCATATCTAAAAAATTTTATCTCAAAACATTTTCAGACATAAAAGCAAGAGCAGAAAATAAGGCAGGGAGAAACAGATAAACTTTTCAACATGGCACGTTCTGGTATGAGTAGCAGCAAGACAAGAAACAGATAATAAACTACTTGTAGAAAGTTGCGGAGCAAAATGGTGTGGATGAATAACAACATATAGGACACAACAAATCTATGAAAGTGGCTTAAAACTATTGCAAATACTGCTAAATGGAAAGTGAAATTGTCTGACCCGGGGGAAGACTTGGTCAGAATTATTTTGTTAAAACCAGCATGTCAAAATAGGCAGTGGCATTCCTCATATGCTGCTATCTGGTGAACTATGACTGGAGGAAATACTGGGAGGACTTTTGTGGTTGAGGCAGTGGGAGGCTATAGGTATAAGGGTGAACAAATGCCGAGGGACAGTTTAGAATCAGAAAGGCAAACAGGGAAAAAATTCAAGGTTAAGAGTGATGCAAAAATCACGCATGGTTGAAACAGATGCTTTGCTTTTACAGCCAGCATTCATTAGAAGGGTTCATTAGAAGGATATACAGCAATGAATCTGCAAAAGGGAGTGTAATGAAGAGAAAGTCAAGGAAGGCTGTCTCGTTTCATCGTATTGTTCCTCTGTTTTCAGAGCTGCTTCAAAAATATTTTCCCTAGTTATTTTTTATTTTTATTTTTCTCTCTTCTTAGCTATTTGCAAAATTTACAGTTGCTTTATTTATCTTGTAATGCATTTGGCGTGATATTATATGTGGAACATATTATCTAAAAAAAGATATACTGAATATTTATAATTTATCTGATGGCACAGGGACAAATTCTGCCAGTATATAAACAGGTGCAACTCAGTTTGAGGTCTACAATATTCATACTCATTTATATCAAGACTGAAATTGGTCCAGAACATATCTTTAAAAATCTATGCCTCTTTCCTGTGGACCCAGTCCTCATGCATCATTAACCTAATACATTTCTGTTTTTACAATGATTATACAAATTTCTGCTTCAGTTTAGCAAAAACTTGGGGGTAGCAAATAAACCATAAAGCCTAATAAAATCCAACTTTCAGGCAAATCCTGTTGTATATAAAACTGAATAGTGCAAAGTGCCAAGGGCTTGTATTAGTACCATCCATTTTGTTAGCATTTTTCCAATTTATCTTGTGTTACGAACCCTCAGAGTACTATGTCTATTGTAAATATTTAAGCATTACTGTTGACATAAAGATAATACTGACAAATTGAGTTAACATTTCTGCTGAGGATTACTGACCATGTGTAGTGCAGAACAACTTTAACACCCACATGAAGGCCTGTGTTCATGCCAAACTCTGTTTAGTCTACAATACAGCAGTGTCCCTCAAATGAATTTTTAGCTTTGATTTACACAAAACATGAAACAACTTTTCTTGGATCAATTAATTGTTTGACTTTCCTAATACATTTCCATTTTAACTAGATTACGTCTGTATCACAGGACAAGTAATGGGTGCAAGATGTTGGTGCTCTCATGTGGGCGGGTGTCTGTGTGCACATGTGCATGGTGCCATTGCTCTTGCTCCTAGTATCTTCTGTGTTTTGAATATCAGCCTACTGTGTAGATGGTTACTCATATCCGCCTGCATTCGCAATAACACCTGGGCGTGCATAGTTAAAAACACAGAGAGGCTCTTTGATGTGTTGCTTTGTCTTCCAAGTACAAAGCTTCTGAGGCATCTTCTCCCTTCTGACAAAACACATAAAGTGCAGACATAAAGAATCCAGGCAGAAGAAGTTTGAAATCATTTACTCCAGCAGTCTGGTATTAACATGCAGTAGTTTGCAATTTGCTTTTGGCACTTGCAGCCAAGAGTCTCCCAAATTTGCAAGAAATTTTTGTTCTTGTCTGTTATGGGTTTGTGTGGCGCGGTTTTCCTTGGTGGCAGGGGAGGGGGGCTGCAGAGGCGGCCCCTTTAAGAAGCTGCTGGTAAATTCGCCACCCCAAAATGTCGGACGCGTGCGCCAAAATGTCGGACCCACCTCTAGGAGGGGAGTGACGGTGGTAGTGCCTCTGGGAGAACATATTTAAGAAGGGGAACCGGTAGTGTGGGGGTTGGGAAACCTGAGAGGAACCCCTCTGCAGATACCGAGGCCAGTGAAGAATGAGGGGGAGGAGGGGCGCCTGAGGAGGCTGATGGCCCTGCAGCCCGTGGTGAGACGGCAGGCTGTCCCCCTGCAGCCCATGGGGGTGAACGGTGGAGCGGAGGCTCCCGAAGATGGCGGTAACTCCATGGTAAAAACCGCGCTGGAGCAGTGTGAGACTGGAGAGCAGCCCGCGGAAAGGACCCACGCCAGGGAAGTTCAGGAAGAACTGAAGCCTGCGGAAAGGACCCACGTTGGAGAAGTTGGTGAAGGACTGTCTCCCGTGGGAGGGACCCCACGGTGGAGCAGGGGACGAGTGAGGAATCTTCCCCCTGAGGAGAAAGGAGTGGCAGAGATGATGTGTGGCGAGCTGACTCAACCCCCATCCCCTGTTCCCCTGTGCTGCTGGGGGGAGGAGGTAGAAAGCACTGGGAATGGAGCTGAGCCGGGAAGGAGGGAGGGGTGGGGGGAGGTGTTCTGATGTTTGGTTTCCCTTCCTAATACCCTTGTGTTTTGTTTTTGATTTGATGTGTAGTAAATTAAATTGATTTTGTTTCTTCCCCAAGTTGAGCCTGTCTTTTGCCCGTGACCATAAGTGGGGAGTGATCCCTCCCAGTCCTTGTCTCGACCCACAAGCCTGCCTTTGGATTTTCTCCTCATCCCAATGTGGCCAGGCGAGGGGGTGGGGGGTGAGCGAGCGGCTTCGTGGTGCTTTGTTACCGACTGAGCTGAAACCACGACATTGTCCTTGTGTGTTACATTTGCCCTCATTTAATTTGTGTCCTGGACATCATCAACATATTTTGATATGAAGAGGGTATAAGGCATTCGTATGCAACATTGATTTACAAAAAATTTGAAGACCAAGCCATTTTCAGCTTTGCAATAGTCAAGGATGATGCGTGTTAAAATTTCTTTATTTGAGGAATTGGCTGGGAACATTATGAGATGCATTATTTCTTATGTGTAGCTAGAATTCAAGCATGAGTTAATACTAGGCACTGTTTTCTTAATTCTGGACTGTGGAAACAGCAACAGAACTCATGTCGATCAGGAAGCCACGTTGCAACTTGGTTACACAGCATCATTCCTACTTGCCTCAGTGTCAAATTCCCCACATTGCTTCATTACGTTGACAAGAGATTTCCAAAATGTGTTATACTATGAGGCAACTGAAACAATCCTTTTCACATGATTTCCTTTCTTCAGTGTCAGACAATATTTTCCCTGCTTACAATGTCTCCAATTATTATGCCAATAACAGTACTCCTAATAGCTAAAAGATGTTTTAGAGAGCGAGGTTAAAATCCTTTTCTTAGCTTTAGAGGTGGGGAGACCCAGGCACAATGTAAGGAAATGACCTGCTAGGCTGCCTGCCTGCCTCGTTAGTGGCCTAACAAGGACACAGGTCTTCTCCAGCTCCAAGTCATAATCCTAAACCCAGAGAGAAGTAAATCCTAGGACATTAAACCAGGAGAAACCTGAGCCTGAAAACACTGTGCTTTCTTGAGCAAGGAAAGCAAACTGAAATTCTGAAGAAACAGGCATTGGTAAACATGGCATCTGAGATGCTTGTTCTAGGTAAAATGATGCTGCTGTCTTTGTTAAAGTTGAAAGAGCCAAACGAACCTCTGTCACATTCAGCTGGATTCGTACATGGGACTTTTAATGCAAACTTGGAGGCAGCCTTAGAACTTGAATCAGAAACTTGTTGGCCACTGATCTAGCTAGATGAGTGCTTGTGGGCCTGTAATACTAGTACTCAAGGCTTAACATGAGCTGCAAGGTGAAAATTCTTGTATCAGTCCAGAAATCAGAAGTATCTCAGATGAAGTATGTAAAGACCTACCATTACAGTTACAGCTAGGTCATGTGATTTAAACAAGTTTCTGTATACTGTGTTATCCAGTATTAGCAAAGGAGATTTTACAATTTTTTACCTTAATTTGCCTGGCCACCTGATTCTCTTGGTACTTGCTAGAAATTACACCCCTTGTTTCAAGAGAGGACTGTGGTACCGGAGAGGCCTTAGCACAAGACTATGAGAACAAATGAAATTTGCTTTCAGGCCTGAAGTGAGATGAATATCTTTGCAGTGTAGAAATAAGCAGTCCTGATTAGGATAATTCTACTCTAACGATATAAAGACAGTGCTAGTAAGATGTCAGATGGTTTGTCAGAGCTAGTTATAACTGAGTTGATCTGGATTCAGTTTTCAAGAGCAGTGTGTTTCTCTACATTTAGCAAAGCAGTAGAGGAATATAGCTTAAGAGTAATAGAGCATCCTGCCTGTCAGAGGTAAATACCTAGAACTTGGGCATTTTACATCCTACCTAAATCTATGCCCAGGGAACTATTATAGCACCTGAGCTCTTTACAACTGTAACATATGTCTGTTCTCAGTACAGCCCTGTAAAGCTGGCAAATAAAGAACTAAACAAAGACACACTAGAAGAAATGATATATCCTTAGTCCTACAAAAGATCAATGATATGGTAGGATCTAACTGCCAGCTTTTAACAGGATATATTAAAAACTAACCCTAGACTAAGAGATCAGTTTTATAGTTTCTTTACTTCAACCATCTTTTGTTTCAGTTGATTGTCTTCTCTGCCACATCATGTGTTCCTGTCTCTTCTGCTCTTACTTTTCTCCCCTTCTTTTGCAACTCCATTGCCTCCCTTCCTTAAAACAATTTACCCTTCCTTTTTGCCCTCGCTGGGGTAGAATAAGCTTCTAACCACTCACACATGACTCAGTTTGCAGACAAACCATGATAAAATGATCAGCAGTTGTGTATAAACCAGTTTGTAATTTTTTTATAAGATGGTCTGCTATAGCCTTTGCCCTTGTGATGCTAATGAAAGGCATTTATAGGAGCACTCAGCAAGTCATCTGATGTGATCCAAAATGGCATCAGGCAGAATGTCTCATTGGCTAATTCACCTGCTTACAGGGAAAATTCAGACCAGGCTGTGAAAACCCATGTTTGGACAGCTTTACATAAGGACAGGTGTAATACAGACACTGATTCTTTGTTTTTGTACTAAATTCTTTGTGTTTGGCTATAGGTTAGAGTATAATGAGTATGTTCTCTTTCTAGCTGAGTCTTTGCATAGCTCTCTCTTTAGAGGTCTTTCCTTACCTTAGTGGTAGCTCTTGCTTAGCGTGAATCAAGCTCTCAAGATCTATTTCTACTTCTTTCTGAAATCACTGCTTAAAACTACAGGGATCTTATTCTAGCTAGGAGTCCTAGGGATCTTTTCACAGCTAGTGAAAGACTTTCTGAGATATTTGCATCATGAAGTCTTAAGATCAGACAAAATGAAACATATATTTAGGTATGCCATCCTTTCCCACATACATGGTTCTCTTGGAAAAGGGCTGGCTAGGAAAACTTGCAACTCTGACAATGTCCTTCCTGTGGAGAGGCAAGAGCAAAGGTTATGGCTTCTGGGAAAATACTGTGCTAGTAGGAGGTGTCTTTAATGATCTTTACTAGGATCAAGGATTATTGTGGGTCTAAATTGGTACTTTAATTGGTGGCTGAAGAGAGGAAGTAATGAGCTTGGTATCAACATTTATGAGTAATATTTAAGTGCCTGGGAGGAACTGAGCACATAGTGAGACTACAGAACTACTGCAGCGGAAGGCAGAGAAATTGAAAAAAAAATCTCTAGTTAGGAAAAAAATGTAAACTACCTGAAAATGTGGAAAGATAACCTGAAACAGTTATCCACTCAGAGGGAGGGAGCAAGAGTTGGTGTTGGTCCAGTGTTAGCTAGTTGTGTAATGTAAATTAGACTTTCCCACTGAAGTTCTGTCATGTCTTTTGCTGCCTAAATGACAAAATGCATATGAAGGAACTACTGTGCTGAGTCACAAAGAATTGCTTACAGGCATGGAAGAGCCCATTACCCACTGCTGCTCTGTTGAGGCTTACAACAGCATCTAACAAACAAATGACAGCAAACTCCTTTTTAGCATTCACAGATTGTCTTATTACTCACTTTGTGGTTATCATACATAACCTTATGCACTGAAACATGCTGGTGGAATAGGGCTGTGTACAGAGTCATGTCAAAAAGGGGGGGCAATAATAACTCCTCTGCCAGGAAGGTGCTATGACCTGCCCCTGAAATGTCATCTAGGCAATGCTCTGTACCAAATGGTACTGACAGGAGGGGGAATTCAGCATTAAGGAGGGCTGCTGTGGAAATGCAGCACAGACTTTTTTCTTGAAGAAATAAGTATTTAAAATATAAATAAACTCTTGAAGGCGGACAAACTGTGGTGACTTTATGCATGAATATATGTAGAGGTGGACACATCCACAATACAGAGGAATTATTTACAATAGCTTAGCAATACGAGAGTTAGCTAAGAACAGTAGGAGAGATTTTAGAGGAGGAAACCTCCTGGCCATGAGAGCTATTAGCCGTAGAATAATCACTCCAGGGAGGAACGGAGACTCTGTCCCATGGAACATGAAAAGCCAGACTGGACAAAATACTGGTAGAAATACAAAAGGGGTTATGCTCCTGCACTGAAAGGCAGTTAGAACAGAGGAGCCCGTAGGTTATTATTTGCAGATCCTATGATTACTGAAAGGATTGATAGCTCTCCTCTGCCCCCACAAAATGGCACCCTGCTGCTCCTTTTGGACAATGGGATAAAACCGACCCTTTCTGCACAGGAGGGAGGCTTAGATACGTGTACACAGTCACTCTGCCTGGATTAATGCCCAACCATATTTTCATTGGTGGTGGAGTTTTTTTGTTTTTAAGCCCAAAGGCAGACTTCTGCTTCCCTTACCCTGTGTACCCCAGCTTAACTAGCTGGGTTGTACATTTCAGAGGTTTACAGCCTGGCACTGCTATTCAGACTCTTGAAGCTTTTGACTACATCTGTCATATTTACAAAGAAATGTTGGCTTTCAGGCAGCCTCCTCAAATAATTCCACAAATTTTGGATCTAACCATACCATTCTGAGAACTGAGTGATTATAAATCAGGGCAGAACTTGTCAGAATGCTTTGAGACTCAGCAGGGGGAAAAAAGATGTTACAATAAATGGAGCATCTCATTTGATTTGAAACACAGATAATTAACATTCTCCAATTTTGTAAAACTTGTTAGCAAATATATGGGAAATGTTAAAATTTGCTGACCCGGAGGAGAAATTCTATACAGCCTTGTCTTTTCTGCATTTTATAATTCTCAATGCATGGCCATTCAGCATGTCCTTTATTCTTTAGAGAGGTGTAAGTCTACGAAAATGGAGCTGAGGCTTCCTCATACTTGATTGATAAATGTATAAACCACCAGTTGTGTGAATTTTTTTAATTAGCAAAATTTTAGCTACTATAAGGGATCAGTACCTACCTCAATAGATAGTGTGGGAATAAAGCAACTCTTGCATCCTGGTAAATCTGCCCTTTCTGGGGCAGCAAGTTTCTATGTGAAACCTCACACACATTCCCAGCAAGTAATCCACCTGTGGGAAGAGTAAGTTCTCTTCAGAGATTCACTTTTAGTGATTCTTGATTGAGAGAGCTTGTTTCGCCTGCAAATGAGACATTCAGGCATGCATAGTATTTTCAGGGCATACAAGTTTTTAAAATGCATTTGCATGCTGCAACAAATGGGAATCTCTAGGTTATTGTTATATACATCTTAAAATGAATTAATTTGGAGTGGCTTATATCATCACTATAATTTCTCCATTGCACGCAATGAGAACTTCCCCCTCCCCCCAGTTACTGCAAAATTATGCTGGTAGGCAGAATATGCTCTTTCCAGTTCAAGAATAACTGAAGAAAGAAGTGTGATGAGGGGAAATACTTTCTCTGTCATTTGGGAGAATAGAAATCGTTGCCCATTACCTTAAAAAAAAAGCATTAAAAAAAAGAAGGAAGATGAAACCATCCTTTCATCCTAGCATAATTGGGAGTTCCTTGCTCTTTAACTAGATGAATAGAATTTTAAGCCAAGACCGGAAACAAAGGCAAAACTGCAAGGGCTAGGTTGCAATCTTTGGATGCACAAAAGCCGGTTTAACCCACTTTTCATAGCTGATATGAGAGACCTCCATCACTCATATTTTCTTCTGTCTATTGCCTTGTGAAAATAAGCACTGGGGGAAAAAAAGTTTTGGAGACCTAGAGCCAAACACAGTGGGATGCCAAGAGAATAAAATTAGCAAGAACACTGTAGGCTAAAAGTCCCAGAATCCAAACCCAGAACATGCCTATCAGCACCGTGTGCTTTCACCCTTTTGTTTTCAGGGGTGTGAGAGTCACTAGGGATAGAAGGAGGAACATTTTGGCGAGCAGAGAAATACCTACAGCAAGAAGTAAAAATGAGGAAGAAACTCAGTGTTGCAGGCTGCCAAACAGGTTGTTCCTTTTCTTCCTTTTTGGACTGAATTACGTGAGATGGAGACTCCTTCCAGTTCTGGGTGGAAAGGTGCCATTCCAGGTTGTAGGGCACAGAGGAGTCCCTGTCAGACCTCTCCTTCCCTGCTCCAGTGCTTGGGACATTATTGCATATGTCATACCAACAATAAGCAATAGGAAGATATGTGGCTGTAGAGGCTACTTCCAGGAATTGCTGAATCCCCTAGTGTCCTGAATTAAAGGCTTGTAAGCATTTCAGAATAAAAGACACAGCTTTGACCAGCCAATTGCCTGAGATGTGACCCTTGGGAGTATAGACATCCTAGCTGCAATTTATTTAATTTGCTGTGATCTGTGTGCTTTGTGAGTAAAAACAAACGCACAAAGTACTATAACTTCAAAAAAGACCCTCACATAATTAAACTGCACACAGATTAGAGTCCTAAAGAGGGAGGAATACTGAGTCTTCAGGAGATTTATGACCGTCAGGAAGTGTTTTGGAGGGGAAAACCAGGGAGCTGCTTGTGGGAAGTCTGGGAACATGTGCCTTGTGTGTGTAAAGGCAGCTGAGGGCAGCATCAGAGCGGGGAGAAGAGCACATCTCCATGCAGTACATGTGGGCAGGGGTGAGCAAGTGGGCAGCGTCAGTCCCACTGACCCAGGTCCTGTCTGCTCTGTGCCTGCAGAGCTGGAGAGCCCTGCAGGGCTGTCAAGTGGCCCAGAGATTTTAACAGTGGTGGTGTTTTGAAGCTGGGCAGGCTGGGATGGATATCAAACGGGGGTGAGCTAAAGGCTTCAGGGCTTGGCAGGTCCAGTGTGATCACCTGCCAACCTAAGAAGCAGGTATGGGTCTTATCAAAGTATAAAGTTAATTAGAAAGAGCCAAAGTACCACCCAGGAAAAAGTGAAGGGAATGTAACACCTGGGAAGTACAGAGAGAGCCAGAAAGTCCACAAGTTTGAGGGAAAACAGATACCAAGATGGAAAAAGAGTTATTTTAGAAAAAAAATGGACAAAGAAGAAATATTGAAAAAGTATTTGAAAAAATAGCAAACATTCAGAAAATTGCCCATTTCCTAATAAGTAAAAATACCTGTATGTGCATATCCTTACAAATTTTTTTTGTTCTTTTTTTTTCCTGTTGTCATAGCCACTGGAAATGAGAGATTCAGCACCTGCAAATATGGACCAGGAGCTTTGTGGGTCTTCTGAAGCAAAGAGCCTTCTTTTTGTCCTTAAAAGATTTTGTAGGTTCGGACTCTTTCTGAACAGATGCTTGCAAATTTTAGGGAGGATCCTAGAAAAATGCCTGTGAGATGTGGTAGTAAAACAAAGGCCATATGAAAAATACTTATATGCCAACAGAGGATTTCTCAGTGCTGAATAGTTTTTGTTTATAAAAACCATTACAGCAAAGTCCTGTGTCCTATGCAGAGTTAAATTTCCTCTGTTCCTTTATTCCTTTTTTTGTTCATTCATTCTTTCCTTGACTATAAAATAAAGTTGAAATGAAACCAATATAATTTATATTTAAAACAAGAACTTCATCCTGGGCTGGAGGGTTGATCTGGGCTTGACTAGAATCTTATTTCTGCCTTAGAGCCAAAGAATCCCTAAAGCAAATATAAAGGGAAAATAATAGACAAAGTTGGCATTGCGGTTATGTATTTACTAGGAAACATAGCCACCTTTTGTTTGGAAATGGACAGGAGTCAAAATTACAACAGACCTTTAAGTCATAGACTGCAGAACTGAAAAATGTATCTACTCATATGCTTTTTACATAAGTTTACTTCAGTGGCACTTTGTTAATCACTGTGGGTTATGTCCTCATCTCTGTCCAGTCACAGAGGATGTTAAGTTGTTGGCTCAAACTAGACTGTGTTTTCAGTGTGGAGGCCACACTTGAGGACCAGGTGAAGAGTTGTATGAAGGACTGTCTGGTCTCCTGCATAATGTTAGTTCTACATTACCTTTGGACTGAGCCACTATAGAATTCAGGAAGTTGTAATAGTGTCTTTGATGTGATGGTCGTGCTGCCCACCCTGTTGTCCTTCTCTTTGTGATCATATCTGGCTACGGGTTTTGTCTGTCCTCAATATTTTCCTTACAATAAGAAAATACCATTGCACTTATCTGTAGTAATCAGCAGAGCAAAATGCAGATCATACAGCCTGATTTACATGATTTCCCTCTGTTAGTTAGCTCTGTTAATAGTAAAAAGATTTTCCACTTGCAAACATAGTAGTCCACAAAGATAATAAAGCAAAATTAAAAAAAAATAGCCGTGAAGTCTGGGCAGACATAGATTCTGAGTCCTTATGTATGTCCTCCATCTAAAAACGTTAAATGTAGGCACTGAATAGAAGTGGAGAAGAAACATAAATTTAATTTCTGGGTTTAAAGTGTCATAGCATTTTCATAAATATTCATTTATACATTCCTGTTCAGTGAACATTATAACCCCTCTGAAATGTATATGTCACCTTCCACTCTTCTGTTTCTTCTACCCCCTTGTTGTAACTACCATTTCCCAGTATCTTTCTCTCTGTTTTTTTGTTTTTTTTTTTTTCTTCTGAGCTCTTATAGTCTTTCTATTTATGAACACAGCTGTGCAAGTGTATATTGTCAACTGCAGTCATGGGGTCAGTTAGTCAAAGTTATAGAGCTGATTTGATTATTCAAAGCTGGAAATTATTTTAAAGAAACTGATTTTTTGATAAAAGGAAATCTAGTGTTATGAGAATGTTTCTTGGGGTTCTATCTTATTTACTTGATTATTACCTTCACTTATATTATTACCATAAAAATAGGTATAGGTGTGGCTTTTTTCTAAACTGCTTTCAGACCACATTTGCTCAGAATCAAAGCATATATTTTTCCTACTGCCAATCCTTCACATCCAAGTTGGAATCTAAATGCCACACTGCCTCCTATATCCTTGCCAGTCAAAATTGTTCTGTGTTTGCAAATTAGGTGACAGTGCTGTTGCTGATGCACAAGGATGGCCCAAGTCCAGCTCCCTGTTGATGCTGTAATTGGCTTTGCAGTGCTAACAGAAGTGAAACATTCCTTTTGTCAGAAAAAACAGGAGCTACTTCTCAAAGACACACAAGGAGAAGACAGATTTTGGAGGAATGTGACATTTCTACAGAGTTGGTTTTTTGGAGTGTAACTCCCATGTTAAAAGAAACTGAGCGAAAAGTTCAGAACAACTCTGCCCTAAAGGACACATTATACGGGGACTTTTCTCCAAACTAAACAACCCCAGTTCCTTCAGCTGCTCCTCATAAAACTGGTTCTCTTGATCTTTCACCAGCTTCATTGCTCTTCTTTGGACGCACTCTAGCACCTCAATGTCTTTCCTGTAGTGAGGCACCCAAAACTGAACCCAGTACTGAAGGTGTGGCCTCACCAGTGCTGAGTACAGGGAGACAATCACTTCCCTGCTCCTGCTGGTCACACTGTTTCTGATACAGGCCAGAATGCTGTTGGCCTTCTTGGCCGCCTGGGCACACTGCTGGCTCACATTCAGCCAGCCGTCAGCCAGCAGCCCCAGGTATTTTTCTGCCGAGCAGCTTTCCAGCCACTCTTCCCCAAGCCTATAGCACTACATGGGGTTGTTGTGACCAAAGTGCAGGACCCAGCACTTGGCCTTGTTGAACCTCATACAGTTGGCTTTGGCCCATCGATTGAGCCTGTCCAGATCCCTCTGTAGAGCCTTCCTACCCTCAGGCAGATCAACACTCCTGCCCAGCTTGGTGTCATCTGCAAACTTACTGAGGGTGCACTCAATCCCCTTGTCCACATCACTGATAAAGATATAAAAAGAACTAGCCCCAATACAGAGCCCTGGGGAACACCACTTATCACTGGCTGCCAACTGGATTTAAGTCCATTCACGANACTGGCTGCCAACTGGATTTAAGTCCATTCACGACCACTGTTTGGGCCTGGCCATCCAGCCAGTTTTTTACCCAGTGAAGAGTACACCCATCCAAGACATGAGCAGCCAGGTTCTCCAGAAGAATGCTGTGGGAAATGATGTCTGTGGTAGTTTAACCCTGGCTGGATGCCAGGTGCCCACCAAAGCCATTCTTCCACCCCCCACCCTCAGAGGGACAGGGGAGACAAAACATAACAAAGGGCTTGCTGGTTGAGAGGACAGGGAGAGATCACTCAACCAATTGC
>VYZV01015865.1:0-31476 GCA_013401275.1 Pandion haliaetus | reverse complement strand
GAACAGGCTGTTATTTTGTCTGATGGATGGAGCCATGGAGATTACATTTCTATTTATCAGTTTCCTGGTTTGTAAGTCTAAGAATATTTTAATGACACATTTTTCTGTCATTAAAAAAAAATTTCCTGGCTAGAAATGAAAGATCATGCGTGTCACCTTTATTGGATTTAATAGCAGTGTGAGGATGCAGACTTTAATATGGATTAGCTCGTGACAGCTGGTAATGCTAATACCCCATCAGTCCTCCTGTAGTGGTTTACTGAAGTTACAGTTTGTAGCTGAGATGCTCATTCATGAGATCTTTGGAACTGCTCAGATAAAGATTACATTCTCTGTCACATGCATCTATCTCCTTTGATTACATCTAATTCTGCTTCTTTCTTCACTCATTCCAAAGTGCTCAAAACTTTGCATGATTTTCAGGGAGAGTAAGCACTGTTCAGCTTGTTTGCATTACAGTGCATGCCTCAGTGGAGAAGGATTCTCCTAGACAAAGTGTATTATTTTAGCAAATGTCACACTTTTGGCTACTCCAAGAAAACTTCAAAAAATAGCATGACTGCAGAGATTTAATAAATTTACCAGCTATAGCAATAGTGTCCAGGCCACAGCTTGAAATATTTTGGGAGGGTCTTGCAGACAAACTCTGTCATTGTCCCTGCCTAGACATGTATTTTTTGCAAATGATTTTCAGTATTTTCAATCTGGCAACTGATATGTACAACAATTTCACTTTCAGAAGAAAGACAAATATATATTTTTCTAAAAAATCTGAAAATTCTAAAAACTTCTGAATACACAAAAGACTGTGAGCAGCGCTTTAGTGTAGGAGCAGTAAAAAAACCCAGATTGTGTTACTTTAAGTAATGTAAATCCTAGACATAAGAAGAGTTACTTTTAATTTGCCCTGATAGAAATTAACTTAGATTCTGCCTTTGTAAGGAAAATGAATGTTGGAAAAGTTACTGTGGTTTTGCTGGTGGCTTTTCAGTCTCCAGGAAAGTGGAATCATGATGTATGGACTCGGTATTTGATTACCATTTCCTCACTGTGCCTTGGATGGCAATCACTTAAAATAAAATGTGATATTAACAAAAATTCAAAAAAACAAGGCAACAAGTTAGTCCCTTATGATACAGTTTCTTTGAAATGACTTTCAAAAGTGTGCACCCGTGCAGCCTGGCTTTTAATTTGTATATTTTCTTAAGCACATAATAGTATAGACATCCCACTGTAAGACTGGCACCATTCATAAGTTGAGGGAATGAAAATTCAGTTTGTTTTTATTAATTCATGCAGGAGCAGCCCATGTCTGGTATGCACAACCTACATTCGCCAGTTTGTATTTAAACGCTGAAAAAGAAATACATTCCCTCTTTATTGCTACAGTTGCTTTAAATTAAAATTGTGAAGAAATACAATGTTAGGTAACACAAAGCTTCTTTTATTTCTCTTAAACAAAAAGGTTTATGAACATGCTGATGTATTTTGTAAACATAATAAATTTTATCTAGTGAATCAGTGGGAAAACATAGCCCCAAGGCTCAACTCTGTGGTGTCTCTCTGAAATTATACTACTAATGTTATGCTAAAACTATCATAAAAGTAAGGAGAAAAAAACTTTTAGCAAGTGATTGCAACATTTTAATACTAATGGAACCATATTTGCTCAAATGAGAACATTTTGGTAAACGCTTACAGAGCAAAAGGCACTGCATTTTCTTTATACAAATTAAAGATAGAGCATTAAAGGTCAGATGTAAAACTATGCCAAATAGCTCTCTCTCCATTGATTTTATGGTGTGTTAAGAGGAGAGGACCTAGCCTGCTTGTAACATGGAGAAAGAGTGCTGGTTTGACTGTCTTTGTGGAAGTCTGGAGGACCAATGGAGCAAACCACCGAGTGAGAAGAGATGAGTCCTACAAAGGCAAAGATCTGGGCAAACCTTCAAGGTCCAAGGTGACAAAGGAATGACATCCCTGAAAGCTCATCAATGGAAACTGCAGGTTCCAGCCTCCATTGATTTTCCATCCTGGGCTCTGCCAGCTGTAATGTCACTGTCAGTCAAATGCTGAGGCTTTGGAAGAACAGCAGCCTGTGTGTGGGATGTTCCCAAGGCTGGCAGTCTCACCAGGAGGTATATCTGAAAAGCTGAAGAAGAAGGCAAAGGCAGTGGAAAATTATTGTTCTAATTTCTCTTGTTGGTGGACAGTTGTATTCTTAGTCACTAGTGATAAGGAAAGTGTTTTTACTACTTGTACAATGCATTCCTATGGTTCATGAAGGCAAGAATTGGACCTGAACTGCATAGTGCCTTGGTAATCACAATGCAGTCATCTTCAGGGAAAAGATGAGGTCAGAACTCCTTAAAGGTTTTCAAGGTGATTCCTGTCAACATATCTTCTGTATTACTCGGGTTGAGGTTGGAAAGCTGTTTAGCACAATGGTCTTAAAAAACTCTTTATAAAGACTAGTCTAGGAGCACAATTATGTTCATTTTGTCTCCATTTTTCATCTGTATGAAAGGAAAGCCTTTTTTCATATGAATACTTATTGAGAAAGAAAACATTTCAGGCATAGTATGTAGAAATGTAAAAGAAAATCAGAAAAAAACTTTTTTTTACACTGTTTTGGTAAATCTTTTTGTGACAAAAGTGATAAAAAATATTTCATTGTTTTATGTGCTGGGAGGAGTTGTTTTTTTCTTTTCTCTTTGAAACTTAGTTTTCTGCTAAGAATTGCTTCTGCCATCAACAGGGAAACCTTGAAGGGAGGTTTCGAATGGTGGCAGTTGAAGGCATTCTGAAATGCATGTTAAATAAGTCAAGACTGAATAGTAGCACTAGTGTTTGTGCTGCTGGAGTTAGGTTATATTTATCTTCCTTTAAAAACTGTTAGCTATAAAATACTACTCTGAGCTCAATCTTGCCAAATAAAGTTCAAGCACAAGAGAGTTGCTCAGTTTGATTGTAACTTGAAAGAAATCTGTTGTCTTGCTTTTGCTTTGCCTCAAAGTAATTATTAAGTGCATTATAATATATAATTTGTCCTGTTTCAAACTCAGCAGAAAGCATCAACATGTTTTACTCCTATGAATAATCTGGTTCAATAGATTGAATTTTACATACAATCTCTTGGCATGACAATGTTTTCTCTAGCTGGGACAATGCTCTTGCATATTCCAGTCTCTCTAAAGTCCTTTAGCCAGTTTGCATTTTACCTCCAACCCATTTTTAATGTATCTTTGATACATGAATTGACAAACTACAGGATTGCAGGTATGGTTTCAGAGCAGTAGAATAATGGAAATAACCATGATACATATTGTCTTTAATTATTCAAAAGAAAAAATAACCAAGGGTCAGAAAAAACTGTCTAGTCTGATGAAAAGTAATTTAAAGGTAAGAAAAAAAAAAAAGAAAGAGCAATTTTTAAGTGACTGTTGAAGGGAAAATATGCTGGCAAGCAGCTCTGTTAGGTTATGCAATAGTTTTTAAAGAGAAACAGTTGAAGTCTTCTCATTTGAGACGTATAAAGTTTCAAGTGACAGAAAACTAAAAATTATACCCTAGGGAACAGTTACATACTGGTAGAGAGATGGACAAAATGATCTAAGAAGTGTTGTCCTTTTCCAGTTTCTATGAACCTGTGAAAATATTTCTTTAATATTAGAGTATCTTTCTGTGTGAAAACATAATAGCAAAACAAGCTGTCCTCTTTCTCCTGTAAAAAGTATAAGAGATGGAAGGGGAGTGGAGAGCTGGATAATATAAAAGGAGAAATGGCTAGACTAGTTATAGATATAAAAATAGCAGTCATATTTGAATCTGCATATATTATAGTGACAGGCACCATACACAAAAGAGGCATACTGGAATGTTACATCAGGAAGCAATCCTACTCTTACCACTGAAGAATAATAATCTCAGAGCTGCTCTGATATTTCTTAGCCAAGCTCCCTCCTGCTATAAGCTCAAGCAGAGAGAATATATAACAAAATTATGAACAAAATCCATGATACATAAACAGGAGAAAACAGGCTTAGTAGGATAAGAAGAGTGTCTCTTGCATTTTTTCAATTACAATTCTTCCCACAATATAGTGCAGAAAACAACTGGTTGCATGTGTTTCCAGAGGGGAGAAATCTACGAGAAATTAAAAGAGGAGAGTTCAGACATAGGAGGTTTTGTGCTAGTATATCTGAAACTATCCTCACCTAGATATGTGTAGGACCTATTAGCATACCATTATCCTGTCTGTCAAATCTTGTTGAACACCTTTTCGTAAAACCCCAAAACTAATAGACTGGCTGTGTCTCAACATCGTCTTCTTCCTCATGTTCTGCAGAACACAAAAGTCACCAAGTAGACCAGCACAAGCTGACTGACTAACCCATCATCAACAGATTTGTGAGTTTGAGGTGATGATTTGGGTAGTTGGAATCTGAAAGCTTGAGTACCAGATGGAAATATTAGGTAAGAAAACCACTTCAAAATTTACATGTTAATGATTCTCTTCACACAGTGCTCCTATGAAGAGCTCAAACTGTAGCATATTTGTAATGAGTATCTATCCAATGTTATATATAGCATAATATTCTTGGAATTACCTACATGCTGCTTATCTTTCATATTCCATTTGAATGAAAAGTGAATAATAATTAAAAAAAATAATTGTGCAAAGCATCATTCAATTAATATTTCAAAATACTTTAACCTAAGTGAGTGAGTAATCTGGTTTCTGTGTTACAGAGACCAAGGAACAGAGGGGCAGTTTAAAAAAAATATGCATACTTCTAAAAATACAATTGTATGTAAGGTTTCAAAATCATTTAGGTGTCTCATTCCACTGAGTATGCAATTAAAATTCTGCAATTAAAAATCTGACTCATGCAATTAAAAACCTGACTCAAAAAAATGGAGCAAATTACTGCATCCCATCATACATTTTGAGTCAGTAGCAAAAATGAGAAAAAAACACATCAAACTCATTTTCTAATCTTGCAAGGCTTCTCTGTAATCCAGTATAAAATACCCAATGACTGCTGTTGTATCCATAAACTTAAAGGACTTTTAACATTTTATTCAGCTGAGCTGAGTCAGGTCATCCAGGTTTAAAGTATCAAGCAAGTATCTTTCAAAGAAACAAGATGCCAGTGCTTACTAGACAACTTGCATAAAGGAGCAGAAGAGCTCTGTAGTTCCAAATAAAGTGAGACTGATTCAGAAAAGCTTGAGGAATAGTTGGTCTCACCTGATCAATTTTATAAAGATATTTCAGAAGATTACTGAAAACCAGGAAAGAAGCCAATGGGACAGAGTAGAAGAGAGAGGTCAAGATTAGCAGTTGTGAGTGTTGGGTAAGTGTCAGAAAAGAGGAAGGATGGAGGCTCAGATTGGAACCACTGCCTTTAAAATGGCATTTAATAATAAGTTTATGGTTTGGCTGTTTCAACTTACATTTTGCTTCATCTTGAAACACAAGCTGTTAGCCTGACTGCAAATTTTTTATGTTAAAAATGTCTGATCCTAGGTTGATTTTAAAACTCAGAATAATCATTTCTGTATTTAAAAAAAAATCAGCTGGAAACCAAAAGAAAGATATCACATTAAAATGAAAAGCAGATTGTAGATACTTCTGTGAACACATGTTCTTTATTTGCTGCTGTCATTGACAGCGTTTGGGTTTTAGTGAAATAATTTGCCTTTTGAAAAACATCTACTGCATCTGAGTGTTGGTTGCTGTACCAAAACCTCTCCACCTTATGACTGCTGACATTGACCCACTCTAGCCACTGACACAATGACAGATTGTCTTCTCTTCTAGGAGATTTCCACACACTTGTATTGCTGCAAAAACTATAAGGGAATTGTTTTAATGCCAAGCCCAGAAATCTTTAAAAGTCTCTTAGTCCATGCTTTATGCACTGAGTATTTGCATGAAAAGAAATAAAGGGAAGAATATTTAAAAATACATGAAATGAAAGTTAAAGGTAATAAAGCTTTCTCTGATTATCTGGTCCTTGGAGGAAGCAGAGTGGAATGATTGTAAGTTCTCAAATACATTCATCCTATAAAGCAAGAATGGTGAAGATGGGAGTAGGTTGTATTGTTATTATAGCAAATGATCTTTTACAGTTCAAGTCAGGGGGACTGGAGCACCCTCTGAAAGTGAATATGCACAGTTCACCCAGAAGTTGTGTGCAGTATAAGGCAGTCCTACTGTCATACTGTACCTTACGTACAGCCGTGAGTAGGGACTCATTTTGTTCCATAGGTGGTCCTTATCCCATTGGGCTGTGGTGCTGTAACAGTCACAAGGGATGTGTCTTAAAACTATGGTTGCTCCAAAAAGCCCATTTTCTCAGTTTTGTCAGTACACCTGTATACTGCTGATGGGACATTGTCAAGCTAACTTAACTTCTCATTGTACTGTAGAGTGAAGCTAACTTTAGGGAGAACATATTAAGGCCAAAATTCAGACCCTGAGGAAGTCACAAACTGCACGTTGACATGATAAATAACATAAGGCAAGAAATCATGATTATATATATAACAAAAACCTAATGCCCATACTGAGTCATGTCTAAGACTGAAAGGTCTGGTGTTTAATCTCAGTGGCCATGAGCAGATATTTTAGGAAGATGAAGAAAGGAGCAAGCATACGTGGTATTTCTCCTTATTAGTTTTCTAACCTTCAACTATTTCATATCTGGGGATTCCTTGACTTCCATATGATTTTTTTAATTAAGGAATCCCCAAATTATTTATTTTCATGAATGCAACAAATCTTCCCTTTGGCCCATACAAACTTTAGCACAGTACTACATTCAGTGCAGCCTAAAGAGATAGAAAAGAATAAGGGAAATGTAGCATGTTTCAATCACATGTTTTTCCTTTCCATCAGATTTATTTCTGTCCTCTTCCTGGCTTACCTGTGGGTCATGAAATAAGTAAGTTTCAGAATACCTCTGGAAATTTTTTAGTCCAACCTCCGGCTCAATGAGAGATCAGTTCTAATGTATGATGATAGAAATACAGCCCATAAGCTAGCTCCCAACTGGCACAGAAGACCCCTGGCACTGTCTAAATATTCTTATGTGCTCTTTTCTCTTACCCCCTGTAGTCAGTCATCAGCTAAACACTTTTTCTCACCTTAAATAATGAAAGGAAATTAAGTTGATAAAAAGTGAAGTTTCTAGTAGGATTTTACATTAGGTAGGCTGATACCAAATGAGATACCTACAGTAGGTATCTGGTCTTGAATTTGCTTGTGTCTTTTGAATACCTATTTTGTATTACTAAAATGTACATCCTAAAAGACCTGTGATAATTGTGAACTGAAACTGCTGTTTGCTTACATGATTAATCCCTTTGTATATGTTCCTGCATTTTCTGCAGTTCTACTTGTTCAAACTTCATACAAGTAACTTGTGTGCCTGCTTAGGAAAACTTGGTCAACAGTGTAATTGCAGTTTCTCAGGCAGCATGTTCTTGAACAATAAAGGTTTCCTTGAATGTGGATGCTCTGGATCAGAGTTTCATTCTGATGTATGTCAATATACTGTCATATACCAGATATAATTATATATACCATATATAACATCAACAGAACTGAAAAGAAATTGGAACCTGTGATAGCACAAATCCAGGTCAGGCATTGTTTTTTTCATATGGTGCCTGGGAAATATTCTTAAAGATATTTTCAGGAGAGAAATAATTATCTCTGTAATGATTATAAAAAAAAACCAACAAAAACCCAGGAGATAAAAATTGCCTTCTAGATTTATACAGTTAAACACAAAACATTAATGTTCTCATGACAAAGAAACATATGCAGAATTACACACAGACAAAGGTTAACAGAGCTCATTAATCAGATAGTTGAACTTATTTTATTTAAGGCAAACACAAACTTTAATGAATAATGGGGGAAGACAGTGAAAATACAGCTTCCTAGCCAAGATAATTGTGCAGACATTTTTATACTCACTTTCTCGATAGTGCTAAATTAATTACTATGAAATGACAATAACATAAGAGTCTTCTGTTTATTTCTATATGCCATACTATTAGCCAAGGTCTTAACTTAAAAAAATTTATAAATCTGTGTGTTAATTCTCAGTCCTTCATTTAAACTCCAAACAAAAGCTACAGTTTCTTCACAGAACATTATAATAATGATAAAGCCATTTTACTCAGCAAAAAAGAGAAAAACCAAACCCCTCCTGTGGAGGATAAGAACCCAGAGGAATTCTATGAATAATTTAAAGACCAATTAGCACTCCTCTGTTAGGAACTTTTACTAATTCTTTACAGACAGTGTGTTTCATCTTCTGTGCAGACAGCAATAATTTCTATATAATTTATGAAAGACAACAAATGATTCTAGCTTTTAAGACATGGAGTGATATCATTAATCAGTTGTGGCTGTACAACGGAGTTAAAGACTTGGCTGTTCAGCCCATTTTATACAGATTAATTTACTCAGAATAATAAGATTTATGAAAAAAGCCTGCAAGTGAACGTATCTATGCATGTACGTGAAATACATGAATGATATCTTACTAATTGATACATTTCCACTGAAGAGACAGAAGAGTGCAAGGCACTATTCTTCCCTCAAGTAATCAACAAGTAAATTATCTCCAAAAATGCTATTAAACACAGGGATATGTAATATGACAGACTGGAACTTCTCTATTGTAAAATTGCTGAATTGCTCTTTTGACAGATGCATGAACACAATTTCTGTTTACCTGTTCAGGTTGTATAAGCCTCAGGTAGGGGAAAGAGGAATTTTTCTTGCTCAAATTGGCATAAACTCACTCGCTCTACTGCAAGAGTCTGGAACAATTATATGTGCTCAGAATAACCCAATGGCACTGCCAGGTAGTTCATTCTCATTTTCCTGAAGCAGGACATTCTGATGGTTAAGGAGTCTACATAGGTGTGTAATTTAGTATCAGGATGTGCAATTAGCTACAGAGAGGTGGCCTTTGGAAATCCCACCACTAACTCAGTCAAGAAACAAAATCCAAAGCCAAAACCATTTGCAATCCAGACTATATGGGTTATATTGAAAGACTTTATTAGTACATAGATGTTATGTCTATACCTGTTTTTAAAAGCAGCCTCTGGATTTAGTCCCCAGAGATGTTTAACTGAGATACTGTGGACTGCCTGCCAACTGCCCGCGAACATTCTGCATGATGCTGGGTGAATGATTCCATATGCTTTCTGGCCATGCCAAGTTTGCCGGCTTGCTGGGTGCATGTAGCTGAGTGGTCTTGAGGATAGCCTCAAGTCTTCCCTCAGCAGACAATACACACTTATACAGGAACAATTATATTTTCAACATTTGTCTAGATTTTGAGGCCTACAATTCATTGTGCCAACCCATAGAGACAGAACTTATATTGTGGGTGGGATTCACATTTCCCTTTCCAGTTATAAGGCTGATGTGTTATAAGATGCATAACAATGGGAGGCTGATAATAAACTGCATACACTAAACCGTTTGAAAGGTGAAGGAACTGATTTTCAGCAATAAGTTTAAGACTTAAAACTTAGAAAAATTTTGATGCCCTGAAATACTTACACTGGAGCAGAATGAAGAACAGAGTTTCAGGAATTGACATAATATTTTCTGTATGTATTTAATAGTTTCATATATAGAATTGCCCAGCAAAAATATAGAAAAGGCAGCACGGCAACTGTGTAGTACTGTAGAATGGTAGTTGCAAGTAGATCCTCTATTAAGGTGCCAAAACCTATGATTAAATGTTGAAGGAACTGATTTTCAGCAATAAGTTTAAGACTTAAAACTTAGAAAAATTTTGATGCCCTGAAATACTTACACTGGAGCAGAATGAAGAACAGAGTTTCAGGAATTGACATAATATTTTCTGTATGTATTTAATAGTTTCATATATAGAATTGCCCAGCAAAAATATAGAAAAGGCAGCACGGCAACTGTGTAGTACTGTAGAATGGTAGTTGCAAGTAGATCCTCTATTAAGGTGCCAAAACCTATGATTAAATGTTACTTATGGCATATTTCCCTTTTGGACTAGGTGTTGGTGAATTTCAGCATGGTAAGACCGTTCCTTTCATTCTCAGTCTAAGACATCCAGGTGCATCTGTGACCTGACTCTCTTTTCTGGATTCTGCTCTGACAGATGGGCACCTAAGTACATGGCTGTGCAGTGTCGACCTTTATATCCCTCAGTTCCTTTTCTGAAGCTGTCCCCTAACTCCTTTTTCAGTCACAGTTCTTCTAAAAGTAGCACAGTTTAAATAAGCAATACATTTAGATTAAATTCTTGTTTAGGTATAAAACCCCATTTTATTTTCTAATGCAAAGAGGAAAAATTACCTCCCTTTCTGTCACCTTTGAGAGACTGTTCATGTAATGTATCCATATTTAAAGTATTTGTTAGCATTTTGAAAAAGCGCTTTTACCCCATGACCAAATGGAAAGTATTTAATTTGAAAGTCATGCTGTTCATTAGCTCTCATCCTCATTAACATTTGTCACATTCTCTTACTGCAGGAGGTCAGTAGTTTGTCATTTCTCTTCCTGGAAAGTCATAAGCACAAAAATATGACATCCCAAATGTCACATTATTTTGTTTCCCAAGAATGGGACAAAAGAGAAATTAAGTAGTTTCTTACATGAATAAAAATGTATAGAATTAGTCTGCAGATATGAAGAGAACCTGCTATTTTATCTAGTAGGTAAGAAGTCTGTAAGTACTGATCAATATAGAGTATACAGTATTTAATTACATTTATAGAATTAAAGTCTAAGTAAAATACTAAAAAGTGCAGTTGTTCCAAACAATTTTAAGCAATGCATTCAAGAGGAAATTCCAGATGTTGGCAAAGGTGTTTGGAATTTGTGTTAGTCTCATGTTCCTGTGAGTTTTTCTTTTTTTGAAATATGTAAGAAGAAATATGAATTTGTCCTGGATTTGGCTGGGATAAGAGTTAATTCTCACAAGAAGCTGGGAGGACACAGCCAGGCCAGCTGACCTGAACTAGCCAAGGGGATATTCAATACCATATGACATCATGCTCAGTATATAAACTGGGGGAGCTGGCCAGTGGGGAGGAGGGATTGTGGCACAGGAACAGGCTGGGCATTGGGGTTCTGGGTGGTGAGCAATTGCATTGACCATCACTTGCTTTGTTTATTATTATTATTATTATTATTATTATTATTATTATTATTACTACTACTACTACTTCTCTCCTTGTATTGTGCTATTAAACTGTCCTTAGCTCAACCCACGAGTTTTTACCTTTTTCTTCCGATTCTCCACCCCATCCCACTGGGGAGGGGGGGAGGAGTGAGCAAATGGCCTCGTGGTGGGTGCTTAGTTGCCATCTGGGCCTAAACCACGACAGTCCTTTTTGGTGCCCAACATGGAGCACAAAGGTTTGAGAAACAACAGATCTGCCCAGAGCATGTTAAAACAAATTTGTTATATGCATTTCTTATATTAGTTAAATAGTTGATGATCATAATGTCAGTTTACTTGTTCACATGGTGGCGCTATGTAAATTCCTTTATTCAGTATGTATTCCCTGAAGGGATGTTTATCACCTCTGGAGAAGGATCAGGACTATCATTTTGCTGTACTGGGTAATGTTGACGCATGATGTGATTACATGACTGGTCATGAGGTTAAACTGGTATTGCAGGCAGCATTGTTGTCACGCCTTTACCTTGGGCACCTTCTCTTGGAATTTATTAGTAATCACACCCAATCTATGGGGAAGATGGGGTTGATACTCTCACTCTCACGTCCCCTTTCTCCTTCAGGCTAATTACAAGAGCTTTTGAGAATTTTGAATATACTTGGGATGTTCAAGCCAGCACTCTCTTATTGCTATGTGTCCTGAATGTGTTTCAGGTCTTGTTTAGGGTTACAAAATTTTTTTTTGAGAATACCACCCAGAGATCTGCCCCAAGGCTGGATAGTCATGGGTGGCATGGCATGTGGGAGAATACGTGCAGGTAGCTAGAGGACTTCTCACCTCCAATGGTTTGGAACTTCACTCCTGAACAACTACAGGACCCTGATGAAGTGACAGAATATTTGAAAGGAAAATGCTGTGGCTATTCCAAAGAGGCACAACTTACTGCGCTATGCTGGACCCTGACCAGTATCTACCAAACACTGCTTGATTAATACGCAGCACCCTCAGGGGGAAGGGAGGGAAAACAGACCAACAGGCACTGCAGCTATTCCAACCCTTGTGACAGGCACTGCAACTACCCCAACCCCAGCGACAGGCACTGCAGCTGAACCAGAGAACCAACCTGTGCCAGTATGAGTTGCCCCTATACAGAAGAAGAAATACACAAAAAAATCAGTTCGCTTAGTGAGGGTTGAAGGTGAACCAGGGTCATCATGAGAACAGGAGGAAGCGGCAGAAACAGAGATAATCACCTGATCCCTATCCCTGAGTGAGCTACAAGGTATGTGAAAGGATTTCAGCCACCATCCAGGCGAGCACATTATTACTTGGCTGCTCCGATGCTGGGATAACAGGGCCAGTAGCTTGGAATTAAAGGGTAGGGAAACCAAGCAGCTGGGATCCCTGTCTAGGGAAGGAGGCATTGATAAGGTGATTGGAAAAAAAGACAGAAGCCCTAAGGCTCTGGAGGTGACTTCTTTCAGGTGGGAAGGAAAGGTATCCCTTCAAGGAAGATGTTACATGTCACCTAGGTAAGTGGACCACCATGGAGAGAGGTATCCAGCACCTGAGGGAATTAGCCATGCTGGAGGTGATTTATAATGATCTGAATAACAAGCAGTTGCCCACAGATCCAGATGAAGTCCAATGCACACAACCCATGTAGCAGAAGTTTCTACGAAGTGCAACACTGTCGTATGCCAACTCATTGGCAGTAGTGTGCTGGAAAGACAGTGAAGGAAAAACAGTGGATGAAGTGGCTGGCCAGCTCTGGCAATATGAAGGAAGTCTCTCTTCCTCCCTGTGGGCCTGTGTCTTGGCCATGGAGAAACTGCCAGGCATGCTAGCCAAGAAACTGTCCCGAGGGTTCCAGCGATTCGAGGATAAGTTCTGCCTCCAACCTGTACAGGCCTTTATCTCTGTTATTAGGAGTAAGCGTTCCCCTACTCAGGAGAGAGGATAGAGTGGGTACACACCACGAGCCACCCTGTGATTTTACCTGCATGACCATGGAAAGGACATGAGGGAGTGGGATGGAAAACCTACCCTTACCCTAGATGCACGGGTATGTGAGTTGCAAGGAAAAACAATCACAAAAGGGTATTCTTCCTGGAAAAATGCTGCTCCAGTTTCCAGCAGGTAGTTCCCCAGACAGAGTAGAAGGGCTGATCTCACTTCTGATCCTCTTGAAGGGACTCCTGATTCGTTTACAAAAAATGAATAATGGATACTATGACAAGGATTAGAGGGGCCCTGCTTCCAGCCAGGTGGAGGAAAAGAACAACCAGGCTTACTAGACTGTGTGGATTCAATGGCCTGGCATGTCAGACCCACAGGAATATAAGGCTTTAGTGGACACTGGTGCACAATGTGCCCTAATGCTATCAAGCTATAAAGGGGCAGAACCCATCTGTATTTATGGAGTGACAGGGGGATCCCAGCAGCTAACTGTATTGGAAGCTGAAGTATGCCTAACCAGGAATGAGTAGCAAACGCACCCCATTGTGACTGGCCCAGAGTCCCTGTGTGTCCTTGGTGTAGACTACCTCAGGAGAGGGTATTTCAGTGGCCCAAAATGGTACCAGTGGGCCTTTAGTATAGCTGTCTTGGAGACAGAGGAAATTGAACATCTGTCTACCTTGCCCAGTTTCTCAGAGCACCCTTCTGTTACGGGGTTGCTGAAGGTCAAAGAACAACGGGTGCTGATTGCTATCACAATGGTGCACTGGCAGCAATATTGCACCAGTGGACACTCCCTGTTTCCCATCCATAAGCTGATTTGTCAACTGGAGAGCCAAGGAGTGATCAGCAAAACTCGCTCACCCTTTAATAGTCCCATATGGCCAGTGCAAAAGTCTAACAGGGAGTGGAAACTAACAATTGACTATCATGGCCTGAATGAAATCACACTGCTGCTGAGTGTTGCTGTGCCACATATGCTAGAACTTCAATATGAACTGGAGTCAAGGGCAGCTAAGTGGTACACCACAACTGATATCACCAACGCATTTTTCTCAATCCCTTTGGCAGCAGAGTTTGCTTTCACTTGGAGAGGTGTCCAGTACACCTGGAATCGACTGCCCCAGGGGTGGAAACAGCCCCACCATTTGCCATGGACTAATCCAGACTGCGCTGGAACAGGGTGAAGCTCCGGAACACCTGCAATACATCGATGACATCATTGTGTGGGGTAACACAGCAGAAGAAGTTTTTGAGAAAGGGAAGAAAATATTCCAAATCCTTCTGGAAGCTGATTTTGCCATAAAACAAAGTAAGGTCAAGGGACCTACACAGGAGATCCAGTTTTTAGGAATAAAATGGTAAGATGACCATCATCACATCACAATGGATGTGATTAAAAAAAATAACAGCTACGTCTCCATCGATGAGCAAAAAGGAAACACAAGCTTTCTTAGGCGTTGTGCGCTTTTGGAGGATGCATATTCCAGATTACAGTCTAATTGTAAACCCTCTCTATCAAGTGACCTGGAACAAGAATGATTTTAAATGGGGCCTTGAGCAACAACAAGCCTTTGAACAAATTAAACAGGAAATAGTTCATGCAGTAGCCCTTGGGCCAGTCCAGGCAGGACAAGATATGAAAAATGTGCTGTACATTGCAGTCAGGAAGAATGGCCCAACCTGGAGCCTCTGGCAGAAAGCATAAGGGACACCTGAGGCCAAAACCTGGGGTTTTGGAGTTTGGGATACTGAGGATCCAAGGCCCTCTACACTCCAACTGAAAAAGAGATATTGGCAGCATATGAAGGAGTTTGAGCTGCTTTGGAAGTGATCGGTACTGAAACACAGCTCCTCTTGGCACCCCAACGGCCGGTGCTGTGCTGGGTGTTCAAAGGGAGGGTCCCTGTTACACATCATGCAACTGATGTCATGTGGAGTAAGTGGGTCACACTGATCACGCTACAGGCTTGAATAGGAAACCTCAGTTGCCCAGGCTTTTTTGGAAGTGATCATGGACTGGCCACACGGCAAAGATTTTGGAATACCGTCAGAGGAGGAGGTGATGTGTACTGAAGAGGCTCCACTGTATAATGAAATATCAGAAAATGAAAAGCAATATGCCCTATTCACTGATGGGTCCTGTCTTATTGTGGGAAAATATCGAAGGTAGAAAGCTGCTGTGTGGAGTCTCACATGACGAGTCAGAGAAATTGCTGAAGGAGAAGGTGAATCGAGTCAGTTTGCAGAAGTGAAAGCCATGCAGCTAGGTTTAGACATTGCAGATTGAGAAAAACGGCCAGTGGTCTGCCTCTGTACTGACTCATGGATGGCAGCAAAAGCCCTGTGGGTGTGGTTACAGCAGTGGAAGCAGAGCAACTGGCAGTGCAGAGGTAAACCCATCTGGGCTGCCCCATTTTGGCAAAATATTGCTGCCCATCTAGAGAAGTTGGTTGTAAAAGTATGTCAGGTAGATGCCTACGTACCTAAGCAGAGAGCCACTGAAGAACACCAAAACAACCAGCAGATGGATCAGGCTGCTAAGATTGAAGTGGCTCAGGTGGATTTGGACTGGCAACATAAGGGTGAATAATTTATATCTTGGTGGGCCCATGACACCTCAGGCCATCAAGGAAGAGATGCAACATATAGATGGGCTCGTCTTCGAGGGGGGGACTTGGCCATGGATGCTATTTCACAGGTTATGTGAAACATGTGCTGCAATCAATCAAGCCAAGCAGTTAGAGCCTCTCTGGTATGGACGATGATGGCTGAAATATAAATATGGGGAGGCCTGACAGATTGGTTATATCACACTCCCACAAACCCACCAAGGCAAGCACCATGTCCTTGCATTGGTGGAAGCAACCACTGGATGGCTGGAAACATATCCCATGTCCCATGCCACTGCCTGGAACACTATCCTGGGCCTTGAAAAACAAGTGTCATGGCGACATGGCCCTCCAGAAAGAACTGAGTCAGAAACTCATGAGTTTTTAACATTTTCTTCCAATTCTCCTCCCCATCCCACTGGGGAGGGGAGGAAGAGTGAGTGAGCAGCCACATGGTGCTTAGTTTGTTTGCTGGCCCTAAACCATGATAAAATTGCAAGTGAATCTTCAGTTATAAAAATAGTTTGTCTCCATAGTTCACCCCAAAGTGAACTTTACATTGTATTACAAGGAAAGGTCAACATTCCTTTGCTTGAGAAGATGAATAATTTATTCAAAGCATAAAAGGAAGTCTAGCTAAATGTATGTCTTATTTTTTGCCTATTTCCTGTTTAGAAATGCTCATATTTTGCCAAGAATAATAATTTAACATACTCTTTACTGTTCACACACAATATATAGTTATTCTTTTTCTCAGCTATATGTTTAGTAGTCTTATCTAATTCTGTAATAATGCCTCTACTTTTAAGAGTGCATGTATCTGAGTCATAAGTGTGTCCATACGTAAGTGTGCATGCACATTTCATGAGAAAAAAAACATTATAAAACTGTATCTTACATTTCTGTAGGAAGACTTAGTTCCTTGTATTTCAGGTTCTGAAAATGAATGGCTAAAATATTCAGAGGGTATTCAGAGGCTGATGTTTAGTCTGTAATGATATTTTGTTCTATACCTCAGCTATTGTCTATGAGCTCTGCTTTTTGATTAAGGGACATAAGATACTGCTGAACATTTTTTCTTCTTTCTTTTGGAACAAAAAGAAGGATGGGACGGTAGTAGTAGCCAAACTGATATGGTCCAAAGCCATTCATCATATACAGACCAGGGTATCAAGAACTTTAACATCTTCCTTAAGAAAATAAGTACATGTTACAAATTATAAAAATCAAAGTGGATACAATCTATTTATCTCCAACCAATAATGCAATTATGTCAGGTATTGTATGTACTAGCAAGGCCAACAAGGCAATATAAGGTAACATATTCTTATGCGTGTAGGACTATCTGTCACTGAACAGCTGAGCCTGTAATCTGTTTCTCACATCTACAAGAAAAAAATATAGTTTCAGAATTTGATGAATAATGAAGAAAGAAAAAACTATTCAAATTTAGTAATGCTCAACATGATAGGCTAGAAAAAAAAAGTACTGAAATACCTATTGGCAAAGGTGCTTTCCCTACAGGCAATGAAATTCTGTAGGGAAAGAAGTGTTCATTGGCTACAGCCAACAAGCTCAAAAACCTATAAAAACGTATACCAACCAGGAAGCAACTATGACAGAAGGTATTTTTTCTGTAATTTATCTAGTAATCCCATAGTACTTACAAATATCTTTCACTTGTCCTCTTTATAAAGGATTCCCACTTATACATGTGGTGAGGAAATGTCATTCTCTTTATAACTATAAACTAGCTGTGACTGAAAAAAAGAAACGCTGGGTTCCAGTTAAGTATTAAAATCCACTTTGAATAAAAATAGTCCTACATAATAAATCCAAAATTATGATTATCAAACAGCATTTGCAGTGGTTTAGTTGTGAAATACATAGAAGGGAAACCACAATCTGTAAGTTCTTATTCAAATACAATATTTGGGAAGAGACCCTTTGCTTTCTGTATTTTTAATGCTTAGGAAAAAAAAGCTGGTTTATGCTGTATTTATTCTAATAACTTTAGTTTGAACCTTAAAACTGCAATATTTTTTAGACAAGGAAAATACCTTAATAGGAAAATGTTCTTGCTAATTATGACATAAGAGATTTTTAAAATAATGCGTATGTCTCTAAGTATTATTACTGGTAGGGCTTAAATGTTATTGCACATTCAATACCTAGTGTTTTAACTTCATCTGAACTTGTTAAAGCCTGAATCTATTTGAGTGAATTATCAGTAGAAAGTCTTAAAACTTTGTAGTTGTGAAGCATGTTACTGGAGTAGTTCAGAAGCTACCAGTGCGCTACTGCGTAAGAGTTTTTGTGTAATACTGAATTCTCTTACTCTGAGCAAAGATCTGACTTGCATTATGAGGATGGACAATAGAAGCAAGAGCAATGTCTGTTTAAAATAAATGTTAACACTGAAGATTCAAATCAATGACATGAAGAACTGCACATCTTATTGATAATTCAGGTAGTGTCTTTTGCGAAAGCAACGTTATATTATCCGTCAAAGTGTATATGAGCAGTCTTACATCTTTTACAAATGACCTTTGAATGAATTTATTTCTCAGGCTTATTGCTCATAATTGCATTATATTTCATGCATTTTTGCTTTCTGAAGCAGTTTATTACATCTTTGGTCAACATTTCTGGGCAGTAAGAATGCTGTATAAGTAAATCCAGTGCAATGACATCTAATGGATATTGTAGTCCTACATTAGATAACCCTTGTTTTAGACACCAGCTTAACGGTCTCAGAAGAGCTAATTCTATTTCATTTTTTATTATTAAATTTATTTTGATGAGTAATATTGTGGCATAAAAGTAAAAAATAAAACGTGCTGTTAATAATTTACTTGTTTCCTGTAACTCTGTTTTGACTTGTGTCCCAGTTTTTGGCTATGGTGGGAGAAGTTTTGGAAGTGTTTGTCAAAAACAGCTCTTGAGAAATTTTATGCAAATTTTGCAAAATACACCTAATCAGTTAGAACTTGGAAGGTTTTAAGACTGTAACTTGTACAATTGTGGCTACCAATGTGACAAAACAGCAAAATGACAATTATTACCCACCTCTTCCCCAACCCCCTCAACCAAAAAAAAACCCAAAATCAACCAACCAAGAGGATAGAACATTATTTCACATTTTGGAGTACCTGTTTCAAATTTTAACTGATAACAGTAAAAAGGTATTGAGATGTGGTATAAAAGGAACAGTTTTCTCTGCTATACCCTATACCCTTCTTGTCCTTTCACAGACTTGAATAGCTCCATACCCGTCAGTGCTGATCCTGCACAAGTTGAAATCAGCATGACTTTTTGCACAGACTGTGACAGAAACACCATTAGATCCTTAGACTTTGACAGGCAGGCATGCCTTGAATTTAATTAGTTCTGGAAAACTTAACAGCCACCTCATGTCTGATTAAGGAACAGCATCATCCATTTCTTCACTGAAAGACACTAGGGCTCAAAAAAATCCTTGAGGTGGGTTTAAATCAGGCATATCAGGCTTCCATTAACTATATATACTATTTTCTGAAAATAAAATAAGACCACTGAACTAGTAAACATGAAATATTGAGGGACTTCTGACAGGTGAGCTCAAGGACAGTTAGTGGGAAAGCTCAGCAATCTGTTCCATCTGAAACACCCTCTCACTGAATAGAATAATGGAATTATCAAAACTTTCTCCCTGGCTAAGGATCACACTGTGTTGTGAAGAAAAGCCTCAGGAACAGAATTGTAGGCAATAAATTACAAAAACATGGTTATAATCAGGATGAAAGAGCAACATAGCCTCCAAGTTAAACAGTGTCAGAGACAGGATCATGAACTAGATGAACCTTCATTGTGGCACAGAATGGTGGCTTCTGCATTCTTGTGAAAGAAAAAACTGTAATTTTGTAGAAAAAAAAAATGCAGCAAAATGTTGCTAACCAGAGGAATGCCCTTGGAAGTCTGCTTCCACAAGCGTGTGCCCCTTTGCTCATTGCCTTCCACACAACACAGAGCTACTGCTTTTTGCAACAACAGATTGCTTGGCAATTTTATATGCTTGCCATAGAGACAACATGCCACTTTCCTTCCTAGAGAGCTGGAAACTCTGTCCTCTCAGTGGTACAATACTAGGAGACCTGAGCATTGGTAGGCATACACTTCCTTAGTGCTGTCTCCCTATCCAGGAGTGTAATATATCACCCAAAACATTCTTACTGACATTATTACCCTGTAAATAATGGTACTCTCTCACATTCCCTATTTTGCCTGGATTTTCCTGGATTGTATTCATGTATTTATGAAGTGGTGGTTAACATTTGTGAGAAATAAAAAATAAGAAATAAACAAAATTTCTGTGTACTTCCTTCAACCTCAACATAAACAGTGGCAAACTGCTTTCCAAGGATGGTAAGACAGTGAGTAATTTAAATGCTGTCGTGGTTTCAGGTCAGCTCAGTCGGTAACAAAGCACCACGAATCCACTCACTCACCCCTCACCCCCTCGCCTGGCCACGTTGGGATGAGGAGAAAATACAAAGGCAGGGTTGTGGGTCGGGGCAAGGACTGGGAGGGATTACTCCCCACTTATGGTCACGGGCAAAAGACAGGCTCAACTTGGGGAAGAAACAAAATCAATTTAATTTACTACAAATCAAAACAGAAACAAGACACAAGGGTATTAGGAAGGGAAACCAAACATCAGAACAACCTCGCCCCACCCCTCCCGCCTTCCCGGCTCAACTCCATTCCCGGTGCTTTCTACCTCCTCCCCCCGGCGGCACAGGGGAATCGGGGATGGGGGTTGAGTCAGCTCGCCACACATCGTCATTGCCGCTTCTCTCCTCAGGGGGAAGATTCCTCTCTCGTTCCCTGCTCCAACGTGGTTCCTTTCCGCGGGCTGCAGTTCCTCACAAACTTCCCTGGTGCGGGTCCTTTCCGCGGGCTTCAGTTCTTCCCGAACTCCCCTGGCGCGGGTCCTTTCCGCGGGCTGCTCTCCCGTCTCACACTGCTTCAGCGCGGTTTTTACCATGGGGTTACGGCCACCTTCGGGAGCTTCCGCTCCACCGTTCACCCCCCTGGGCTGCAGGGCCATCAGCCTCCTCAGGCTCCTCCTCCTCCCCCTCCACTTCCATGATTCCAGTGTCGGCAGCGATGTTCCTCTCAGGTTTCCCAACCCCACACTACCGGTTCCCCTTCTTAAATATGTTTCCCAGAGGCGCTACCACCGTCACTCCCCGCCTAGAGGCGGGTCCGACATTTTGGCGGGCGGGTCCGACATTTTGGGGCAGCGAATTCTTCCAGTAACTTCTTAAAGGGGCCGCCTCTGCAGCCCCCCTCCCCTGCCACCAAGGAAAACCGCGCCACACAAACCCATAACAAATGCCAAGTAACAAAAGTTGTCAGGAACATTTCTTAGAGGTTGGCTGGTTTTGAGTTGTAATGTTTCACTTAATGCGTTTTGTTACATAACCACTTTAGGAACATTTCTTAGTTCGAACCTTTCTTGCATATTATCACTCACTCTCTAAATTTTCTTGGTAGAAACTTTAGTCAAAATGAGATATTTGTGCTGGCTAAAACAACAAAAAGCTCAGAAAAATATCATTGTTTAAAAGGTGTTTTCATTGTATAATTCCTGAAATGAAACTACTTCCTTTTCTTATTAAACTTTGCTAATTTTAACAGACATTTTTCTTCATGGAAAGTGAGTTTTCCAACTCAGACTGTCTGATTTTCAGAGCACAGACCTTAGGTTAATGGAAAATCTCACGAACAACAGTGTATTTCTTTAAAGTCAATAAATTGTCCATTAAATGTTCTATTTTTGATGGAAAAGTAATTGTTTGATGTTTCCCTGTGCGGTTTATTTAGGCGGACATACACTTCGTCTGCATTTTCACCTTCTGAATGGAGGAAAATGTCTTCTACTGACGTGTCAAGGATGCAGCCCTCTGCTGTTAATTCACTTTATGTTCAAGCAACATCTTAGACTCACTTTATCGTAAAATTGTCCTTAGTGTATATGAGGCTTAAACATCCCTTCCTGAAAGAGATAAAAATGTAATTAAAGTCTGATATGATCCACTGTCGGAGATGGAGCATTAAACTAAACAGCTATTAGATTTAAGTCTGGTGTTGGCAAGTCTAGTGTAAATCTCATGATTTAACAACCTCAGAATTATCTTTCTTTTCATTTTATTTTATACAAACAGCTAAACGTTAATTTCTTCTTATTTATCTTCAATGTTCATATCTTTATTGGTCTCTGGATTCACATTTTTTAGATTTGGCTATGACTGGGAAGGTTTTTTTGAATGACAGGTGAGTTTTTCTTACCATAGCATGACTCCAGAAGCTTTAGAAATATTATAAATCCCATTGTCTCAAATTGTATGAGCTGATAGTAACTGCTGTAACAATTGCCATTTACTAGTCCAGATCTAGCAAAACCCACTCATGATAAAAGTTACTATGCTACAATTCTAGTAAAATATTTTATTATTATGGTGTTCATCTTAGAGTTCTGTGAATTTACGGAACACTTATTTATAATTCTAGCCAAGATAATGGTCACTTGTGTGATAGCAATCCTTGATAACTTTCCATGTGGATGAGGAAAAAAGAAAAAATTCAAGGAAAAGGTAGAAAACTTCTGATAAAACAAATTTCATCTGGAAATGTTAAAAATGTGGAATTGATGGAGGAAAAAAACAGGTGTTTTGATATTTTCTCACTTCAGGGAAAAATACTTGAGAGGATAAAACATTTCTTACCTGTTTCAAAAATTGTGAATGCATCGCAGTAATACAGACACTAGCAGGTTTCATATTAAGATACTTAAATGTAGTTGTCTAAATACAAACCTTTACATGGGAGCTTGGTGTTCAATACCTTACTGCAGCTTGTGGAGATCTAGGACTCAGTTTGGTTGCCCATTGAGGGTAAGTTGAGATGCCCATGTGAGTCTTGCCTGGCCTGCAGCTTTTGCTGTAGGGCATAGCTCCTGTGTCATCTCTTGACAGCCCCATGAGGATAGTTCAGCTATAGTAAGACATTTAAAATGACACCAGATGCTTATATTTTGGCATTTGAGCACTAGTTATCTGTAGCATCACAACTGAGATGATGAGGGAAAAAAACCTTTTGTAACAGATGCTTAATGAACTTTTCTCTTTGTTTTCTACTGCTGTTTCTTTTTCAGTACCATCCCTTTTATTCCTCTGGCTCCTCATGCAGTTCAAAAATCTAGTGGCACACAGTGGTACAGAATATCATAGAATCATAGAATGGTTTGGGTTGGAAGGGACCTTAAGGATCATCTAGTTCCAACACCCCTGCCATGGGCAGGGACACCTTCCACTAGACCAGGTTGCTCAAAGCCCCATCCAACCTGGCCTTGAACACTTCCAGGGATGGGCCAGCCACAACCTCTCTGGGAAACCTGTTCCAGTGCCTCACCACCCTCACAGTAAGGAATTTCTTTCTAATAGCTAATCTAAATCTACCTTCTCTCAGATTAAATGATTATCCCTCGTCCTATCACTACACTCCCTGCTAATAAGTCCCTCTCCATCTTTCCTGTAGGCCCCCTTACTGGAAGGCCACTATAAGGTCTCCCTGGAGCCTTCTCTTCTCCAGGCTAAACAACCTCAACTCTTTCAACCTAACCTCACAGAGGAGGTGCTCCAGCCCCTTGATCATCTTCGTGGCCCTCCTCTGGACCTGCTTGAGCAGGTCCCTGTCTTTCTTATGTTGGGATCCCGCAGAGGTGAACACAGTACTCTAGGTGGGGTCTCACGAGAGCAGAGTAGCAGGGGAGAATCACCTCCCTCAGCCTGCTAGCAACACTTCTTTTGATGCAGCCCAGAATGCAATTGGCTTTCTGGGCTGCAAGCACACATTGTTGACTCATATTCAGTTTTTCATGCACTAATACCCCAAGTCCCTCTTCGTAGGGTTTGCTCTCAATCCACTCATCACCCAGCCTGTATTTGTGTTTTGGATTGCCCCAACACAGGTGCAGGACCGTGCGCTTGGCCTTGTTGAACTTCATAAGGTTCACACAGGCCCACTCTCAAGCCTGTCAAGGTCCCTCTGGATGGCATCCCTTCCCTCCAGTGTGTTGACCGTATCACATAGCTTGGTGTCGTCAGCAAACTTGCTGAGGGTGCACTTGGTCCCACTGTCCATGTCCCTGACAAAGATGTTAAACATTGCTGGTCCCAATACTGACCCCTAAGGAATGCCACTCGTCGCTGCTCTCCACTTGGACATGGAGTTGTTGACCACAACTCTTTGAGTGCGCCCATCCAGCCAATTCCTTATCCACCAAGTGGTCCATCCATGAAATGCATATCTCTCCAATTTAGAGACAAGGATGTCGTGTGGGACAGTGTCAAATGCTTTGCACAAGTCCAGGTAGATGATGTCCGTTGCTCTTCCCTTATCCACCAATGCTGTAACCCCACTGTAGAATGCCATTGAATTTGTCAGACACGATTTGCCCTTAGTGAAGCCATGTTACACCTGGTAAACACAGCTAATTTTGAAATGTTAGTAATTTCCCACACTATTTTCATTTTCCAACACCACTTAGTCACCAAATGAATAAATAGATGCTTTTAAGGTACAAAAGTGAGTCTTGATGTGTAGAGATAGGTTACGCAATATAATTGACCCTGTAGAGGAGAATTTATGAATAACTTCTTGCCTGTTTTCTCTCACAACACTTCTGGAGCAGGGAATTAACTCCAAAGTTATGGAAAATAAACAATTATAAACACTCCTTTTATGCCACTGATTAATCAATAAAGAAAATTTGCATCAGATTCTTCAGTGCTCATCTTCACTGTACGTGAGAAATGTAAGAAATACACTCTTCAGAATTTGCTTTACTTTCTTTGGTACTATTCACCGCATTAAATGTTGAAAAGTTTTCCGTCTGGCTGTATATGCACATGTATATACCTTACACAATGGGTAGGAGAGAATGACAAAGCAGCAGTGAAAAGACTATCGAAGACAGTTGTCATCAAACTATATTACTGTAGAACATCGCTGTGATTTCAAAGCTGTCATATTGCTTATCACTGTATGAAAGTGTAGCCTGCCTATCGTCTTGGAAAAGCTGAATCAGAGTAAGGAGACCAAGGAGGAGAGGATATGAACAGATGAGGAAACCACTTGTTGACAGTATTTGGTTTCACATGGTTTTCTTTTGTCATAAACACACTTTTTGCAGTTACTTTACAAGAACAATCTTGCCAATAAGTTATTTCCTGGGTATATTTCCAATATCAGCATTTCAGCTGCTTTTCCTGTGTCCTGCTGGTATGCTCTGATTCCTCCCCATGGTACCAAGTGACCACCTCTTCAGAGTCACACATAGGTGGTTCTGTAGGAACGTCTAGTGGCTGAAGCCTACAATTTCTATTAAGTGCTGTCCCAGAAAAAAATATGTTCACATGAGCAGTATTCATGTTGGTGGGTACTCAGTACTGGGTCTGTTTCCTTGTAACAGGGATTCTGTCTTGCTCTAGGGAGTAACATTTGGAGTTTTACTGCATAAAGGATCGTTTCCATATATAATCATCCTAAATCTCCATTCTCAAAGGATGTTTGTACTTTTTTGCAAAGATCAAGCCAATAAACAGATTTAATTATAACTCCTTCCAGTGAGCTCTTGGTTGACTTGCAATTAGCATGTGTCACATTTCAGTAATATCAGTCTGAAGTTTTTACTCTAATTAAAAGAAGATAATAAGATATGGCTTTTTTTAATATGATGTGTCTTATGTTTCTTGCAATGAAGCACATTTGACACTGAGCATGACAATGAAAAAGCAGCTGGTATTAAAATAATATAAAAGTAAAACAAACAATATGTAATAAATCAGTCTTACATAATCAAAATAAAATAGTGCTGTAAATTAAATAATATAAATATACCTTAGCTAATGTATCGTGCTCTAATATAATATGACATGCCAGTAGTGTTAATGCTTAATATGAAAGGACATGATGTCTACTACAGAAGAAAAGCAAGTTTTGAAATGTTGGAATTTCCTGTGCACCAGGAAATTTGGCCGTTGTCTGGCTCTAAAGACAGAAGAATGGTGAGGGTATAAAGAAAAACTGAAAAACGGAGGGTAAAGTTTGAAAGACAAGATGGGACGGCTCATACTTTGGGATCAGTGAGATAAATTTCTGGTGGGAATTAATAACCCTTGGTAAAATCTTTCTGTGTTTGTTTCCCCACTGCACTGAGCACACGCTGAACGCACCAGAACCGGCCTGGTGCTGTAACATGCAGGAGGAAGAAACGTGCAAAGGCTCAGGAGCATGTTGTGCCCGCACAATGCAAATGCCCTGCGCAGCTGGAGTGGCTAAAAAACGTTAGAGCCTACCCTGAGACAAATAATTCTGTGCTCATCGTAATGAACTACTGAGAGCTCAGATTACGGGCCACGTTTGCTACAGACCTGAATAAATGTGTCTGAACAAAGAAAAGGGAGATTTTCTAATTTCTGTTAGACCACTACCTTTCCCAGTGTGGCAGAAAAACAGAGAAAAAGAGCTTTTTTTTTTTTTTTCCTTTAGTTACTAACTTAGTTCAGGGTTTTTTTTCCTTCAGTTACTAATATTTTTTTTTTTTCAGTTACTATAAAATGTCCAATGTCTAGACTGTTAATAATCTCAACTTAAAAATGAGGTATTTACATTTACTGTCTAAATTGTCAGTTAGGTTTGCTACATAATTTGTCTCAATTCACTTGCATTAAATTGAGATTGCCTGCTAATTCTACACTATGTAACCCAAGGACTTTTATGTTCAGTATAGGAAAGCAAAATGAAAACTGATTCTTCATTTTTTTGATACAATGAGTATTTCTTCCAACATCTTTGATTTTATGCTGCCCAATATTGTCCCATAATTCAAGAGCAGAAAGTGGGGCACTTTGCTGTGGTAGGTAGAAACATTTTGATTAATATTACATTTTCCAACAGAAATTGGCTTGGTGCTGTTTTGGAATTCTGAAGATGCTAGGGAGAATTTGGGAATTATAAAGATATTTTAGAGAATTTTAGAGATCTCCTAGGTCCATCAGGATGAATCTGACTTTCTATGTCTCAAATTAATAAGAAAATTATACCTTACAGTTGGTATGTGTGTATTCATATATCTCTTCGGGTTATGGATAAATGAATCCTCAAAATACTAAAAAATTCAACATTTAAATAAATCCAGCTATTTAACAAAGTAATTCACAGGTAATCAAAAGGAAAAGATAGGCCAAGACTTCTGGATGTTAAGGTGTTTGGGTTTTTTTTCTCTTAACAATATCTGTTTGCACCCCCTGACAATAAATTCTGTAAGCAAAAATTCAGATTTGGTGTAAGCAGCTGATGTTCACTGGAAGGCAATGGGCTTATATAAACATTGAATTCCACCCAATAGTACCTACATTAATGTATTTTTGGAACTTAATTAGAAACCATCTGATTAGGATCTTAATTATGGTTGTCATACTTCGAACTATGAAGTAATAGCTTTCTTACATATATTGCTTTTTTAAACTGCAGCCCTTAGAATCTAAAAAAAGTACTAAGATTAAAATAACTGGTTTTATTCACAGAATTATAGATTGTGAAAGGAATCCCAGCAGAAATATTTTAACAATACTTTTATATTAGTATTATAACCCATTAAGCCCCTAATTTGTAAAGCAGTGCTTGTTGATAGATTATTAGGCTTTGCAGATTTTTATTCTAGCATCAGGATTAAAGTGATTAATAATAATAATAACAATAATATTACGACAATAATAATGTAAGAAATAATATAAAGACTACTTTGTAATTTTAGGAGGTATACATTTGTCACACAGTGAAACTTGCTTACATAGTGACCCATTAAATAATTCTAATTTACTAGTGTTCATTGTAACTAGTTTGGCTCAAAGAGGCAGGAAATCTCCGACTCAGAGAATAGAAACTTATATATATGGTTGACATTATTTAATACCCTATTTTCTTCACAGGGTTTCAATTACTGGAAGATATGGGCAGTATTACAAATTATGATACCCATAGAGTATAATTCAGAGAAAGATAATTCCCTGGTTTTGTGTTTTATCCAATTGATCCTCTATAATTTTTTTTCCAAGCAGGTGAAGATTTATAACACATTCAGGCTTCAGAATCATTACTACCTGTCTCTGCATAACATTTGATTAAGCAAGTCTTTGCATACTTATCATTAAAATGAATTCCTGCTTTAATTAATTCTAATTTTTCTGATTTGGTTACAGCTACAGATTCAAGTTGCATGTTAATTTTCTTTGGCTTTCTTAAGAATCCATTATAATCCAAGTTTGACTTCAAAAAAGTAATTATTTGAATTTTGTAGCTGGCACTCTCCAGTCAAAAATGCTTTGCAAAGAGAGAATTGTTGACTGTTGCTTTTACTTCCTAGCCTTTTATTTAGAAACTCTTCAGACAATGCTATTTATTTCTCCAAAAAACGTTAAAAACACTACATTAAATTAGAAATTCTTTAGAGCAGAGGAAGTACAGGTTATGTGCTCAATAATAGCACATATATTCCAAGTAAAGTATAGCATTGTTTATTTTGGCTCATATTTCCTCAGATTATTTCAGCTGTTACTCTCATACATACAGGAAATGATTCTACTTCTTGGAGTTCTGTTACTCCCACTCTGTATATTTTTTTAAGTGACATCTAATTCTGCATTCAGAGTGATAACAGTTTTTATTGCCTGCATGCACAGATTTTCAAGTTGGCTGAATTTTAGTAAACCAGAACATTCCCTTTTCAGTATGAAAATTGGACATTTTGATCAATATCACTGAAGTTTTCTTACCTACTTTTCTTTCCTACATCACTTCCAAATAGCTTTCATTTCGGGATAATTTCAGAAATTTTGGAGATGATTCCTTGCTGTAAAATAGAACTTTGTGAAAATAATTCCTTTTAAATTTCTATAGGTTTTACTCCCAGTAGTAGTAAGTGAAATTATGTTGTAGTGCAGTGCCATAACTACTAGTGGCCACCTTTTTATTGACAGCTTCTAGAACTGAGTCACTCTCATGGTGGATGCCTTTATATTGTTTCAACTTTCTGCAGAGATTTGCTGGTTTATTTTCTTCTAATATGTCCCTGTAGTGTCAATATTACCCAGAAATCCTGTAGAAATAAAATACATTCAACATACAAAGTTCTATTTCTTTCATGAACATCTGTCTTCACATTTTTATATATAATAGTCTTCCAGATATAAATCCAGTTAAAAAAGAAAATCTTCTGTATGATTTTGAGAGTTATAAATCACAAAAATAACTTCCTAGGCAAAACATTACTTTTAAGAGCATTCTTTATTCAGATTTAAGTTTAACAAAAATTCAGATAGAAGATCTATTAAATTGATGTATTTTCAATTAGTGTATTATAAGGGGAAAAAACAGACTTTAAAAAGAAGTTTGTAAAAATAAAAGAACTGTACACTTAACATGTAAATTGTTCACCTTATAAACATTTTTGGGAAGGAACATTCCTCAACCTGGTATGATGTTTCTCCCTCAAAAAAGGAACTACTAATCTCAGGGGAGAATTTTATGCTGAAATGTTTTTGCTGGTATGGTCCATGGAGACTTCAAGTGAAAGAGAGGCAGAAGCATTCAGTACCTGCAGGTATGTGCAGAGTGACTAAAGTCTGCTTAAGTTTTGTGTCTGCTCAGTGAAGAAAGTCAGGCTATTCTAGATGTCAAAAAGCATTTCAAAAGGCCTAAAAAGAGCACTGCATAAAGAGTTATCCAATAGGAAATTATAGATAGAAAGATTTGAGTGGATTTTATGTTGTCAGAATATGTCAAAAATGAAAGATAGTGATTGACCTACTGAAAAAACAAGTTAAATATATTTAATTTCTTTCTAATGCTAGTCAGTTAAGGAGGCATGTAGTTCTAAGACTTATTTCCCCTTACCGAGATTTATTGGCATTAACTAGTTTTAGTTATTAAAATAAACAGAACAGAAGATGACTATATTACAATAAAGGACTACAGTTTGAAATTTAAATATGGATTATATTATATGAAGACCATAGCAGTATTATCTCTCTCAACCATGTTAAAAGCAGCCTGAACAAACAACACTGTAAGTCCTTTGATTCAGTTATCATTTGTTTTCATTTACTCAGGAAAGTACACTGCTCATGCTGTGTTTGAAGGCACACATATGTTTGCATGCTTCTTTCTGCCTACTGTGATTTTTTTAGATTTTGAGGGATATATAGACTGATTAATGTTAGAGACAAAGCTATCCTCCATTTTCTGTGAAAATTGGTGTTTTCTAAGCTAAATTATACAAACGTGTAAGTGACTTGTAATAAGATGTTCCTAAAGGAGAAAAGTTTGTTTCAGTACTCTGGTCATTTGAATTTATGATTCTTTTTTCACCTCTCTGTGTATTTAAACACTTCTGTTGTGCTTTTATTTTTTTCCCTCAAAAAAACTCATAATATTTCTTTTGGTCCAAATAATGACTTTGGGATCCTTGGGATGAGTTTAAATAATTTTAAAAGTTAGTTGCTTTTATGACACCTGAATGATAACTCTTTGTATCATTTTGGATTTCCAGTCAGGTATTTCTTATCTCTTTATTTATCTGGTTTATTGTGGTGTAAGGAGAAAAAAAAAAAAAAAGAGAAAATGAGAGAGAATGAAAAAAAATCAGCTGCAAACCCAAATTTTTTGTTCTATAGCATAGCTTGTACCTTGTATTTTAAAGAATTAAAATGGAAGAGGCATAATATGCATCATTGCTTCAGGTGACAGCAAATCTGTACTGATACCTAGCAATTGGTAATTAGTAGCAATTATTTTCATTACAGCAAGATACATGTAGATGGCACGTGCAGCTGAAATTCAGCACCAAAGCTGACAGGAAATTAAGGTAAACTACATTCTCACCCTCTTTTACTTTCTTTATATCTGAATTCATTTCCCACTCTAGTTCCAATGTTTCTTCTCCATTTATTAGTTTGTGTCATCTCCCCTTTCTCCATTCTGGTGGATGCTCTCACATTATTGTGTCCAAGTACCTTATTTTTGTAGGGTTCTTCTGCTAAAATATCCCCTCTTTCACTTTCCATCATACTGTCACATCCCAGTTTCTCAGGATGGTGACTCAGATTTGCTGATTCCCAGGCCGGGATTAAGGTGAAACGACACCAGGGATCCTTTAACTCACAAAAACTCTATTTTTATTTGCTCAAAGCAAGAATTGGCATGCTCAGCACCAAAATTGGTATGCTCACAACAAAAATTGGCATGAAGCTATGTCAGTAAATTGTGTAACACGTTCTAACTATACCTCACCACACTTATACTACAGGTCTTGCTTATTTGGGAATCAGTTCAGGGAAGATAATAAGGAGAACCCTCCCGTTGAGTCATGAGGTTCAGAGTGGACCCCCTTGCTTTCTAGGCTCTTTCTCAGTGAGAAGCCTAGGGGTGGCTGAATCCGCTCTTAGTCCCAGACTTGGTCAACAGTTTATGTACAAAGGGGTGAGGTGTAGGGATTATGGAAAAGGAAAAGGGAAAGAGAGAGAGAAGAGAAAGATTTCACCAGTCCTGGGTCCAGCGTCAGTTCAGTCAGCCAAGGGGTCCAGTTCCAGTG
>VYZV01015864.1:0-13044 GCA_013401275.1 Pandion haliaetus | reverse complement strand
TTAGTTCTGCTGCATACTGCAAACACACTTCTTTTTTTGTTCAAATCCAAGCACAGCATTAAACTGCTGTACCATAGCAATATAAATCAGTCTTTCATGGTCACCAAGTTTAAGAAACCAAATTTCAGGGAAAAAGAGTTCCTTTTCTATAGAGCAAATTGTGACCTTTATCTCAAAGAAGCACCCAATTTAGGCAGATATGATTCATCTTTTTTATGCAACAAACTAGGAAATGGAAAAGTAGTTCTACAAACTCCATCCTTCTCATAACAAAGGACAAAGAAGATAAATGTTAGAAAATGAGAACAAAATACAGCTAAATAAAAATGGTGAAGCTAAGAAAATATGCACTTAATTTCACTGTCTAATCATTTGGAGCCAGACACTTGCCTTATTAAAACACAAGCCACTATAAACAGATGCATAAAGTTGATGTCCCAATGTACCTTCCTAAAACCTTGTATGTGTGCATCCCAAAACTTCTAAGTGCAATCAAGAACCATGAGATTTTTTTTTTTTAATGGGATGGAGAAAGATTCCTCTTCTCCACTCCACTCTCTATACTAAAGAGGAATGAAGCAAGTCTACAGACCAATTTCCTACCCTTTGTTTTGCATAATGTGGGTACGATTTAAGTACTGAATCAACTAACAGAGGGAAGGGAACATTTTACACAAGATCCCATGAATCAGAGTTCTATCTGGACATACAGAGACTTTGTGCTATGGAGAAAAAGGCAACAATCACTTCTTATAGGAACAATAAGAAAAAAGGAGAGGATTTATTTAAACTTTTGGAAGGGAGTAGTAACACAGAATAATGAGTTAAAAAAATTCTTAGAAAAAAAATTTCAAATTAAATCTGGGAAGATGAGGAAGGGAGGGACATTTACTCTTAGCGAAATCTTTTAATGCCTTCCAGAGATTCCAGCAAAGTCTCAGAAGTGCAGACACCTGAAACTGGAAAATAAATTGGAAAATAGTTGAAAGGATGTATACTGGCCTACACTAAAGGTACCGAAGCCAAGTATGCTATTACGTCATTGAGATGACTCCCCACTTTTTGGTTGCTTGGGTTGTGTGTGGATCCCACAGCCAGTCACAAGGTGGTATTACAGCCCTGAATCTATTGAGCACTATACATATGCTCCAGGCCTATGCATCAGTAGTAATTCTTCTGTAGTTTCTCTGTAGTCATTTTCATGTAATCTGATTCCACCAGGATAGAGGGATAAATTCACATTACAGTTAAATTGTGACTGGAGAACTCTCTCTTGTGTCTTTTTTATGTAAGTGGATCTATATAGAGGAGCAAATAGAAACAACCATAATCAGCCTTAAACAGTACAGCTCTAGGACCGAAATATTATATTGAGCTCAGTGAGTCTGAACCAGCTGGGCCCTTCTCTGAAATTCTTTTCCAGACAGAAAGAACTTTTTCAGACTTCCAGTTATGCTTACAAGCTAGCCAGGCACTCTGTCCTCTAAAGCACCAAATAAATAAAATTTCCCTACACAGAATATGTGTAGTGGGTTGGCCCCAGCTGGCAGCCAAGATCTGTTATATTTGACACTCTGATTGTCAGATAGTTAACAATGCTATCTACCATCTCCCATCAAACCTTTTGAAATCTACCCTATGACAAAAAGACACAGAAAGGTGATGAGAAGTCCTGTTTGGGAGCAGAAAAGAAGTCATGTCTACTGCTACCAGGAGACTTACTGGCCAGCAAAAGACACATAGGCAGTGACTGGATCCTTTCTTATTTTTCATTTCCTAAATAACAGTCTGCATTAGCTTTTCATTAGTTGATTAATGTGCATATGCACAAACATTCAGAGAAAGCTATCAAATTTGCTTTAAGATAAAATTCGTATATATAATCACCTTACAGAATGTGTTATGGGCCCAGTCTTTCATTAAACAACACATAATACACAGCATTTCATAAGGCCAGATTATAGGGGTTTATTAGATAATGTCGGTTTTGAAAAAATATAGTTATTTGAGCACAAAAAAGTCCCAGCTGTGGATAATGAAATTTTGCCCACATCCATAATTAATCAATATTTCAACCTTGCATTATATTCTGAAGTATAAAACAATTTAAAATAATGTATTCAAAGATCCTTATCTCTTATGTGGTCTTTCAGAAATGTATTGACTTTTCCCAAAGGTTGATTAGAAATAATTTTCATCTAAATAGCACTTCACGAATTAATTCTGAATCAAACATTTCTTTTAAGAATAAAAAACATCTTCTGAAATCTCCTAGGTTTTATGGAAATATCTCCTTGTTCTTGTTGTCGCTGTTGAATCTCGTCTGGTATTTGTTCCTGTCCTTGCCACCTTCTGCTTCACTGAAAACCAGTACAGGTTTTGTTTCATCAGTTACAGGCTGCTTCCTAACCAAGTGTTGTTTCAAGCTCTAATATCAGGTGTAAGTTTCTTCTTGTTCCTCCTCTCTGCTCTCCTCCCTCATCAGAGCTAGGAATGTGAAGTTCTGTCTTGGTAAGAGAGGGGGGTGCAGAGTCCTTATCCCCAGGCTGAGCCCTGCAAGTAATTCCGCATTCCTCCAGCACTCCTGGTTTTGTAGCTGTACCTCTCCAGGTGTTGATGAGCTTGAAGCAGGATGGGGCAAGGAAGGTATGTGAAGGGAAGGAACAGCAGTACTGACAGAAACAAGGACCAAACCGTGAAACCATTGTTAGTAAAAGGCAGCATGCTGTTCAGTATACACCTCATAGTACTGTAAACAAAGCATTATTTGTTAAAGAATGGTCTACAGCATGGCAAGAGCTATAGGATTTAAATTACAGGTAGGAAATCAAGTATGTTCTGAGGTATAGTTGGGGCTCTTCTGTCGTATACTGGGGCTGTGCCTGTCTGCACAACGATTGCACTCAAGTCATTAATTCTTGGGTGGTCCAAGAACTCCCTTGGTAGTCGTCTGTATAGATGAGATGATGGATTGGCTTGAGACAATGGACTGACTTGAAACTAGATCATTAACTGAACCTTTAGAATTAAGTTATTGACTGATTACTGGAGAAGTAGTTCTGTTAAGAAATTTGGACAGGTTTAGAAATGGCCCAATGCAATTCCTGCTCTGTCTAGTCCAATTTGTATGCTTAGAAATGTTGATTAGCATCCCAGGTGGTGTGTCCCAAAGACTCCCAGAGGTGATTCCTGCCATAGAAGTAATTAAATTTTATGTAGACTATAAGTACTCAATAAAAACTATTCCTGCAGACATGGTCAGGTGGATCAGTCTTTTATAGGCAGTAAATTTATTTAAGAGATGCTTTGTATATTAAGACATATAAAAAGCAAGGAATTACACATGTGCTGAGGCCAGCTAGATTATAAGAACTATGCAAGACAGTGATTTGAGGAATCTCTCCTAATCCAGCTGAAGATGCTACTGCAAAGACCCTTATAACACGTCTCTTCAAATACAGACCTCCCATCACCACCAACGAGTGACTATCCATGGTGTTCTGGAGACTCAATTCCCCACGCAAGCAGTACCTCTGCCAAGATCCCAATAAATTAGTTTTTTTCTTATTTTTAACAAACACTGTCATGACTGCCTGTGAAATGGAGGGAATACACTTCATGTATGGTTCTGATTTACTCCAAATTATACTCTAATTGTAAATGTCTATTCTAAATTACTGTGTTATTTCTAACCTACAAATAAATAAATGTAAGGTTTTTGCTTATATTTTGTTGATCTGCAGCCAGGGCAGGCTGTATCAACACTTCCAGCTCTGTTTTTTAAAGAATCAGTAATACAATTATTTACAAAAATTGTACAACATACAGAGTATGCAATAAATAAATGCAACTGTCTGAAAATTCATAAAAAACCCGTAATTTCAAATATTCTATGGAAAACTTCATAAGAAGGAATTACACCTGTGATATATAAAATATTTTTTAATATTCATACACAGCTGCTGTAGGATCAACATGCTGTAGAGAAACTACAAGAAACTTTTTTGATCAGCTATTTGAATGGTTGTGAGAACAGTGCTTTCTCATCACTTCTCAGAAAAGCTCAGTCACAACTTGTCTCAGACAAAGTATGACAGTCCAATATTCTCATTAGTCCATTTTAAGTAGAAAAATACCTGAAGTAAATAATTTCTAAAACACATGAAGCAAATTTAGAATTTTAGCACACATTAAATTTCCTTTTCATTAAATAGAGGGGCGAAAATCTTTCTCGGGATGAGTAGCTCATTAAATCCTTTACAGATCTAAGTCTGTAATATTTCTCTTTGAGATCTTCTTAATACCCTTTCTACTTCAATACCTGAGGCTTTTTCCAAGAAGATCCATATCACACAGCCTGGCAAGATGTGTTATAACATTGTTAAGTGGGGAAATAAGAATTAGTGTGGGATACCAAATTCCTCACTGTAGGTGAAAAAAAAGTGTTCTAAAGAAAAGAGCTCCTATACTACTTGTCTTCTTCTTGCACCATGAAAGGCCTGTATCGTGAATGTTTTCAAGAAGCCTGTCAGGAAATAAGTGTCTTCCCTTACAACAGAAATAATAAATGCAAACATACTTAACTTTCAATTCACAAAATTCATGTCACTTTTACACTACTTCTATTGAGTTTTTAGCTAATTTTGTTCACAGTTATGCCCAAGTAACTTGCAGTCATAGAACTACAGGCAGACAACTTTTAAAAATATAAATTGGAACGGAGAGTCTAGACTACCATTAAGAATCTAGATTTACACATCAAAATGGACACCATGAAAATGAAAATTCTCCAGATATATTGTTGTGCAATGCTTTCACAGTCATTCTTTTCATAAAGCCTATGACTGATTTTGGTCCAATGAAAGATGATGTGCTAAGTAATAAGTGGTTTCAAAAGAAATCCTCAGGAAGTCATGGTCCCCTTGAGATTCCCCACCCTTGAATTCAGTTTTAATGTAACAGAGACTTTAGGTCTTTTTTTCTCATTGTTTAATTTATTTGGGGGAGGAAAAAAACTAGCTTTTTTTTTTTTCAGCAAATGATGGGAAAATAGATAAATGAATTGTCATGTTCTGGAGCAAGCAAGTGATTTCATTGCGCTCAAAGAATCTAATGAAGGAGACTTATTTAGCTGTAACTAAAATTTACTGAATCTAAGGTAATATTGCTTTTTACTGTTAAGGATATTGCATGTGAATATGGTAAGGAATTTGCTTAGCAACTGATTTTTTTTTTTTAAATGCATGCTATGCAGAAAGGGGAAAAAAACTCTTCACTGTTAAAGAAGTCAAAGTGAAAATACATTAGTAGAGAGGAACGTCGCATCAGCTTCGTGCAAGCTATCAAAACAGGACTGGAAGCACATACAAGCCTATAGCAATCAAACAAACCTTCACAGAGACTAAGAACCCAAAATCTTTGTATTTGGGTGCTACAAAACTCCCCTGGAAGTTTACAGACAATCCCCGGCTGCTACTTCATACCAGAGCTTCCACAGAACTCGATGGCAACTGGAAATACCTCTCGTCCTCTTAGAAGTTCAGGCGCCCTTAGAACTTCTTGCTCCTGCCAAATGAAGCATCACTACACAGAACATTGTCTTATCTCTGAGAGAGTTTTTTTTTTCATGATACCCATTAGTCTGTATTAGGTAGAAATAACGACAGGGTACTTAAATATCTAGCAAACATGATAATGTTCACAATACCTCAATTTCAAAAAGATTGTTAAAGAATTAAAAAGGTTATGTTTTCAATAGCATCTGTGGATTAGGACGCAAGTTACTATTATTCACAAATGAACTAATAAAATTCATTCTGAAGAGACTTTTAAATAGATTTACAAAGAAAACATCCTTACTGATTTAAACCATGGGGTGAATACACTCCACAGGCTGCAGACACATATTCCATAACCCAGAATACTGCTGATTGTAAATCCATATCAACTTACATACGCTCAAACACTTTGTTATGGGTTTGTGTGGTGGGGTTTTGGTAGCGGGGGAGGGGCTGCAGGGGTGGTTCCTGTGAGTAGCTGCTGGAAGCTCCCCTGCCTCCAAGTCGGAGCTGCCTCTGGCCCAGGCCGAGCCAGTCAGTGACAGCGGTAGCGCCTCTGGGAGAACAGATTTAAGAAGGGGAACCTGCAGTGGGTAGTGGGATTGGAATGTGAGAAGAACCCCTCTGCAGATCCCGAGGTCAGTGAAGAAGGAGGGGGAGGAGGGGCGCCTGAGGAGGCTGATGGCCCTGTAGCCCATGGTAAGATGGCAGGCTGTTCCCGTGCAGCCCAGGGAGGGGGAGAGGGGGAGCAGATGCCCACCTGCTGCCTGTGGAGGAGTCCACGCCGGAGCAGAAGGATGCCCCGCAAGATGGCCGTGACTCCATGGGAAAGCCCACACTGGAGCAGTCTGTGACTGAAGGACTGCAGCCCACAGGAAGGACCCGCACTGTAGCAGTTCATGAAGAACTACAGCCAGTGGGAGGGACCCCAGGGTGGAGCACAGGAAGAGTGAGGAATTCTCCCCCTGAAGAGGAAGGAGCAGCAGAGACAAGGTGTGGTGAACTGACCAAAAATCCCCATCGCCTGTTACCCTGTGCTGCCGGGGAGAGGAGGGAGAGAGAACCAGGAGTGGAGTTGAGCTGAGAAGGAGAGAGGGGTGGGGGCAAGGGGTTCTGAGGTTGGGTTTTCCTTCCTAATACCCGTGTTTTGATTTGATTGGTAGTAAATTAAATTGATTTTGTTTCTTCCCCGAGTTGAGCCTGTCTTTTGCCCGTGACTAGAGCTGGTGAGTCATCCCTCCCAGTCCTTGTCTCGATCCACAAGCTTTTCTTTGTATTTTCTCCTCCTCATCCCAGTGGGCTGGGGGGGGAGGAATGAGCGAGTGGCTTCATGGTGCTTTGTTGCTGGCTGCGCTGAAACCACAACACAGGTGCATGCAGCAAGCATAAAAAGAAGATGAAAAAAAATACTAGACTGGCGATAATTATGACATTTTTATTTTCTTCAGATTATTTCTGATTTGTTGTTAACATGCTAAAAAGATTATAATATTAATGTTTCAGAAAAGTCTGTAGTCCTTGTATGTTTGCCCAGCTGTCATCTATGGTAACATATTTTTCTCTTTGGATATTATTATAGACCTATATAGTTCTAGCATTGTTTTATTATTATGGTTAAACTGGAAAAAATATGAAAATAAACTAATTTCCTTCTGCCAATTATCTCAAAAAATATTCTGCAAGACATATCCAGAGGCTAAGATTTTAATGCAGATTCAGCAAAGATTTGTTGTTCTTGGAAAAATTCTTTACTTTCACTACAGTAAACACGGAACTGTCATCTTTGTGTGGCAGATGTGAGTTTGACATAATTTAGGAAGCGGGTGCAGTTACTCACAGTTTCATTTTATTCTGTTGGGTTTTTTTTCAGACAAATTTTGATAAAAGCTCATCTGGACTGCAAAGTTAAAATCTTTGTTTTATAAATTTGCAATTTTACTACCATGCACAGAGTGTAATTTTGAAAGCTATACAGTGAAAAAGAAATCCTTTTGTGACTTTATCATCTGTGATGGTCTTTTTATTTAAGATTTCATGTCCAATTAGAACAAGTTGAAACAGCAGGCTAATGGAAATGTGTGTGGAATTCAGAATGAAGACCTGAAACAGCTTGTGGCAACATTCCCTCACATGCCCTTGCACAATCGAGGACTAAATTACAAAGCTTGAAAAACAGAATGTGTCATTTCATAGGGCAGCATGTTTACAGGTGGGTGTGAAGTAGTAAGAGTATTTGAGGAACTTCTAATTATTTGCAGTGCAGTAGAATTAGTGACAGCAAATCTTGCACCAACATATGGCAACTGAAGCCATACTCAGGGTAGGCCTGTTCAGAAACTCATGTATAGTATTTCTTCAGCAATAGGCCTTTAACCAAATCGAATTTTCATGGAACTTTCCTAGAAACTTGCTAATAATGGTGTTCAGAGTCCACTTTACCTAGTTGTTCTATGATCTGATAGGACTCAAGACTGTTGTTGTTCAGCTACAGAGAAAAAGCAGGACGGATCAGAGGGAGTGCACCTAACAAAAAAACAGAGTGATCAGTAAATGTAATGTTGAACTGGAAATATAAAAATATTTTATTGACAGTAGTTATGATTATATAAATAGATGTACATCTAAATCCTTTATTTCTAAATCCTTTATTTCTAAATTTTACGTGCATAAGAAATTCTAAAGTTTTATGTCCATTTCCAGCTTTGTTTGAAGTAGGAATACAGGTGTAGATATACCACTTTCGTAAGTGAAAGAAACTCCGTGTTTTGCATGTTCTCTCGTGGAAAAAAATCGGGCAGCTCTGTTCTTATAACTCTAGTTCAAATACTTACATTCATGGAGGTACATTTCCCACATATATGAGCACAAGATGCCTCTGTAATTTTGATAAGTGGAGGTGAAGGACCTATCTTTTATACTTGAGTGTAGAAATTTAAGGAATCAGACCCTTCCATGGCACATTATCAATGCGATAGTTATAAAAGGAATAATGGAAGTATTGTTTACAGCTGCAAGAATATGGAGAAAGAAAATTGTTTTGCATCTACCCACAACAATAGAAGGCAAATTTGAGGTTGGTTTATTGTTTTCCAATGGAGAGACATAATGGACTCCCAATAATACTGCAGTTTACTATTTTTTTTTTAATTTGTGTGACTGCATGAATAAATATGTCTTCTTTAATGGAATTAGGCATAAAGACATTGTTAAGGATATGTAAAATGAATGGAGGCAGAAGGAAGGCACTGTGTAAAAGATTTTGTTTGATAATAAGAATATATGAAAAGACAAGTCCGCTAAAATAAAATGCATGTTCCAGAAAAAATACAGACAGGAACTACATTGCATGAAAAATTTAAAACAAAACTATAAATTTTTCAGATACTTCACAAGACAAACCCGAAATATTTATTTTAACAGTTCTCTGGTTCCACAACAGAAATAGAACATCTAAAGGTGATTTGTACTGAAATCATCTGCTTCCCAGTTTTCAAGATGTTTTTCCTGGAAATTCAAATGTTTTGCTTATTACCTCTGTTAAAATAATGAAGAAACACTCTTTCAAAAGTCAAATGTGGTTCAAATCTTTCAACAGCTGCAGTATATTAATTTCACTGATCACACTGTTGTACCATATTCTTCTACCTTAGGCTTACTCACAGGATTCTGAAATCAACACAGGGCGTTTTGGGTGCGTGCTGACTGGCATATTCCACATGCTGTCATGTAATCCTGTTTCATATGATTTAGTAACGTATGACTTAATCAGTTTCACCTATAAAAATATCAGCTAATGGCAAAAAAATCTACATGATGTAGGTAACTCCCTAGAAGCAAGGTGGATTTGCTTGTAATGAGCCTGGTGGCCAACAGTGTCTGGAATGTTCTGAATAGCTTTGCTTAGTTGTTGAAGAGGTCTATGTGAGTACTGTAAATGCTACAGATGCCTGAAGAGGCAAATCTTTTGTTAAGGAAAAAGTAGTAGGAAACTAGACTTGCTTTGCTGTTTGGCAAGTTATAAAACCTACAGTATAGAAATAGTAGGAGAAAGAACAGACAGATTTCTTATAATGAAAGTATTTGAGGAAAAATGCCCAGAGCTGGAAAGAATCGGTTTTTGCAGAGAAGGACAATAAGAAAGAGCAAACCTATAGAACTCTACCTTCTACTCAGACATTCCTCCATATCAGAGTTACCCAAAGAATGGTACCTGTGAACCACATTGAGATGTTCATGCTGGCATGGAAAATTAATAATATTTAAAAAAATCAGAAACTACAAATCTGTGATGTTGACTGTCCAAAGAGAAACAATACTGGCCTTACATCTGCTTAGTTAATTCCAAGAAATATTTGGTGGCTGTGGCTGTGCCTGTCAGGAATATTTCTGACAGTTTTAATAGATTGCTGGAGGGGGAGAGCTTTGAACAGTCATCAATACATTCCTTGATTGTTTTTTTGGTTGTCAAAATAGACAAAGTAAAGGATAATATATTGAGAGATCAGAGAACTCAGGGTAATCTGGACTAATGTGTGTGGTCAGAAGCAAAGGAAAGCAGGTTGTAATTTTGTGCTTGTACTGTCAGAGAGTAAAAGAATCAGAATAATTAACTCTTTCAGAGCCTGACCTTTCTCTCCAGTCCACATCCCTTCCCTCACCAATTTTGCACCTTTTGCTAAATGATCAGAAATATAATTGTTCCATAGCTATGATGAACCTGATGAAGGTCATGTCATACAGCTGGGTGTATTCCTAGAGGTTAGAGTGAGCAGGAGGTGCACTGCCCAAAGCACAAATGTCACTTGCAACTTCAGCCATAGCAGGCTTCCCCAACTATGTGAGCACTGCATCACCCCTGGCACAGACCCAGTAGAGGTAGCAACATGGTCTCAAGTGCTTGAAGTTTCTATTTCTCCCTTAGTAAATCTGTGCATGTATGCATAAATATCTCAGTAACTCCAAATCCTGCATAAGTAGGGATGCCGCTGCTACTGTCTTGGTAAAAATTAGTCACCTTCAGCTCAGAGCAGTGTGTAATTCAGAGGGATTCTAGGTGACTAAATTTGTCCATTGACCACTTTTCAGGAAAGAGAATAGGATTATAATAAAGGCATAGTGTTTACCTTAACCAGGGATGAACAATAGTGGTAGATAAATACCTGAATTTCCATGTTTCTAAATGCTACTGTTCTATATATCTATCCTTATATAAATTAAATTGAGACAAATTAAATTTAAAACTAGTAGAAAGAAATGCAGTTTTATAGGATGTATAACTAGTTGGTGGAACTTTGGGCCATGAGATGAGGGTATGAATTTTCAGAGAATTTAAATTTATGTTGGTGATCTAGAAAAAGGATGGGGGTTTGTTTGCTTTTTAAAGACTATAGCTAAACACTTCCTGCTCACAGCATACACAATACCTAACCAATGGATTAAAATATTTACCTTTCTAGGTTGCTTTTCTCTAAAAGAAGAAATATACTTTGTCTTCAAATGAAGCACCAGGCTGATTGCTCCAAAAGAAAGGAGAATAATCTCTGAGGCAATGTTGTGCTTGAAAGAGTAGCTTTTTTGTCTAAAATATGCCATATGAGACGATTCAAAATGTCAAGGAAATCAATCTATTGAGATAGAGTATTACCTTGTGATCTTGCTGTGAACTACAGTTTTCTTTATTCCTATGGAACTGCAGGATACTTCAAACTATACATACTAAGAAAAATAGGAAATAATTTCCCATAGAAACCTATCATTGTAAAAACATATGGGCCACAATTAATTCTGTCCCAGAGAAGAAAAGAGGTTAACAACTGTGGGTTACCCTCAATTCTAAGCTATACTAGCTAGTGTATTACTTTACACTTCTACTTCTTATGTAGTCTATTGTTTGAGATCTTGTACATGGAAATACTCTCACAGACTCCTCCACACATACAAACCATAGAATTATACTATAGAGAAGGTGTAAAGAAATTTCTGTATAAATAATTATGCATGAAAAAGAGAGAAATTGATTTCACAGTCCTGCTACTGTAGGTACAACAGCTTTCTGCAGCTGCATCTCTCATTTTCCATCTTAAAATATAAAGATAGGGAGCAGACATAGGTAAAATGAAATGTAACCTTTTCTTTTATTATTTCCCATTATATAGTTTGAAATTATAAATATTCATAGTGGTTGATTGCATGTTTCATTTTTCATTTGATTTTTTTACAAGAAAGGAATGAAAGCAGGGGATTTATTTTTTTAAAAGTTTTCATTCATCTTGCACAATGTTTTGACTGCAAGATCTTGACACTTCAGTTCTAGATTGTAATAATGATATTAATAAATTAACTCTTTTACATTATTCAAAATTTTCAGCTAATGTTTATGCATTTAGTGTTGTAAACATTAAAAAGTGTTCCCTTAGCAGTACAAAATTAATTTTTGTCACTACAGACAATGGCAAATGAATGTGAATCTAAGTAGGTAAAACTACTTGATTCAGTGTGAGGTTGCAAAACTGAAGCTAGAAAGTGTGATAAATTATCTTGATTATGCATTAAGCTACTTTTTCATGCAATCATGTAATTTTTCACATCAGGTGACTCAAAATTTTCCTGTAATATCAGATATACACCAATCCATACTTAAATCTTCCAAATTTTTTCAATGAGCATGAAAATAATTCGTAAGAGTTGTATATTGGTTTAGAATATGAATAAACTATTACAAAATTGTTATAGAATTACAGTGAGAACATCACTAAGGAAAAAGAATAAAATTGTGGTGCTGTAAAGCGTTCTGCAAGGAAGAGTGCTCTGGATACGTTCTGGTTTATTTAACTAATTGTTTCACCATTCATCTGAACAATGTAGATATCTACTTTTCGGTGAACTGAATAGCTCTCTAGATTCCACTGAATCTAACAATGAGGTGTCCACTAAATACAATGAGAGCTCAGCCACATGGTTCATATAGATACTTATATTTAGATACTTGAAGTAAGAGGTCAATACTCTGGATCTGAATCCCGCTTGAGAGTAATTCATGTGCCTAGATGACTTGTCTCTTTTGAAAACCCTGGAATATTTTAGTCATCTACACAGAGTTAGCAGTTAGGGGGTGCTGATTGACAGCAAGCTCAATATAGTCAGCAGTATACCCTGGCAGCCAAGAGAGAAAACCTCATCCTGGGGTGATCAAACACAGCATAAACAGCTGGTCAAAGAGGTGATTATCCAGCTATATTGGGAATTGGTGCAGTCTCACCTTGAGTACTGTGGGCAGTTCTGAGCCCCACAACTAAGAAGGATGTTAAGGTACTTGAACGTGTCTAGAGGAGGGCAACAAAGCTGATGAAAGGGTTGGAAAGAATGTCCTATGAGGAGCAGCTAAGGACTTCGGGTTTGTCTAGTTTGGAGAAAAGGAGGCTGAGGGGTCACCTTGTTGCTCTCTACAGCTTCCTGAGGAGGTGTCGTGGTTTCAGCTCAGTCGGTA
>VYZV01015863.1:6209-24483 GCA_013401275.1 Pandion haliaetus | reverse complement strand
TGTTGGCGTGACTTCTGGGAGGACGGCGAGGTGCCCTCGGTCCCCTCGGTCCCGTTCGGTTCGCAGCGAGAACCCGGCCAGCTGGCAAAATCACCCCAAATACTTCAGCATCGATCAATGATTTTGTTCCTCACTTAAATACTATTATTTAATTTTGCAGACCATAGCCTTCAAGTCAAATTGCAGTAATGTAATTAGGGTGGATGATGATGATAATAGAACGAATGACAACAACAACAACAACAACAATAATACCACCCTTATAAATATTCAGGAAATGTCTATATGGTGTAATGCTATGGAATATACTAAAAATTATGTTAATTCAATGCAGAATACAGTTTATTAATCTAGACTTTATTTTCCTGCAAACTTGTGTATGTACCTTTTTTGAGAGTGCAAGTCCTTGTCTCATTGCTTGTTCACTGCAGAGAACGTCACTGCACTTTTCCCAGATATCTTCTTCCGTGTAACTCCTTCACTCCATTGCTTTGCTTAGTCTACTTCCAGAAGTCAGGTCAAAAAAGTGAATTACAGCTGCCCCAGGAGAGCCAGGTGCTACCCTGAAATACATGCTAAAATGACTTTTCTGCAAGTGGCCTGATAAGTATGTTCTTTTTTAATTAAACTTTTTAGCCTACCGAGACCAAGAAAGTCGCGCAGATGATTTTGTACAGGGGAAAGTACCACTACATATTTTGACTTTTCATTTCTCTGTGGTTTATTACAGTTACATGCCTTGGAAAAATTGAGTATCAGAACACATAATTTTTACTGTACTACCAAGCTCTAGAAAATGAGTGGAAATACCTGGGTTTTTTACAAAAAGTTACACTAGACTTTGAACTAAAACATGCAGCTTCTAGACTTACAGATAAAACATTTTTTCTCTAGCTAGGAATGTCTTCTCTTCTTTGTCCTTGTATAGAATTTGCAAGAGTATGGATGGGATCCTCACATTGTCTATGAAGCTTGTCTGCATCTCAGCCTGGGCAAGAGACAGAGAAAGAAGCTTACAGATTGGAAGGACAAATCTTTTCTGCTTTTGACCATCAGACTGATTTGGGGCAGAAATAACCACTCTTCACTAATTTTGCAAACTCAGTAAGCACTGGTGAAGACTTTTGAGTGCTTTTGTTCTGAGCCCTGTTCCTCACCAGAGAAATGCGTAAAAAGATTGCTCACAGTGAGGATTAACAGGGGACAAGTGTTTGAGCTGTTGACAGGTCTCTGCTGGGGGGAGGAAGAGAATGTATCATTATGATAGAATACATTTAAAAGTTATGGGGAAGTGATATCCTTGTCACACATTTGCATGCAAATTCCCTTGAGCAGATCATGAATTTTAGAGACGGGTCTAGTCCTGTGGGGTGGCTCTGAGCAAAATACTGTATTTAACATTTCTTTGGCTATTGCTTGATGGATCCTTGGCTTGGAGCACCTGAAATCCTGACATGGCTTTTGGCTAAGAGAGCAATTCAGTGATGTCAGCCTTGGCTGAGAAGCATGGTCAAACCTGCAGCAATCTGCAGTGGGGCATTCCAGCAGCCTCTTACTCCATCTCCAGAAAGACAGCAAGTTTGTTTTCACACCACAGAAAAGCCTTACTGTGGGAATGGCTGGGCATGTCACACACTCTGGCTAGGGAAATTGACCCCAGTGGGGACAGAAAAGACTTGGGGTGAGCTGGGGAAGAACATTCTTTGGGTCCAGCTGTGCTAAAACATGAATTGCTTCTTTGCTCGGAATCCACAGCTTTGTCAGGCACGGTAAGCAAACTGTGTCCCTTTGGACTGGCACAGAATGGAATCCTTCCAAGGTCTGCAGGCTGACGGACAAAGGGTCAGATACTAACGCTGCACTTAGCTCTGACTGGCTTTAAATTTCACGTTCCCCCTCACCCTCCTACGTCTCCATGCTGTTGAAGTAAGATGTTAATTAACATCTTCTACAGAAACAGCCCTTCCCACCTTATGGAGACATGGCTTCCATTGGTATTTTTCAGGTCTGCAGGACCAGCCTGGGAGCCAGATGCGGGGAAGAGGTTTCTGACGAAGCTGTCGCAAGGCCCTGCCTGCCTGCTTCTCTGCCTCAGTGGGTAACAGATTGCATCCCAGTCCAAAAGAAGAGTTCACAGCAATGTAACCTGGAATGATGCCTGGTATGCAGCCCAACAGTTGGAGCCACAAGCTCTATGATCCCTCTTGTAAACATTTTGGTTAGTCACCAGCAGCTCTGTCCTGTATGTGTAAGGCTCCTGAGACTGAGAAGTTGGAGAGGGCTGCCTGGCATGGCTCTCCTGGAACTGGGCAAGGAGAGGTGGACAGAAGGCTACTTGGAAATCTTGATAGCCGTATCAACAGGGAAGAACTTTAATCAGCAAACTCAAGCAGACATTTTCCCCTCCCTGACAAGGACCCTAACGCAGCAGTCTGATCCCTCAGATTCAGTGCGCAACGTAGGTGTGCAAGGCAGCATTATGGATGAGGGCAAATAACTACACATTTCACTGATAACTCTGCAGGGGGCTTCAGAAGATCTCTCATCATTTGGCCTGTGCAAGTTTGTGATTCTTTGGTCTGGTAAGTGAATTTCATTTGTGATCACACTGACAAGATCTGCTTGAATGTTCTTCCCTCCCACCTCTGGAAGGTAGAAACTGAGAGGGAGAAAAGGAAATTTTCCTGGTTCAGCTAGAATAAGTAAAGATTTCAGCCTCCCTCATGATATGATAACATATGCTATGCGTGGTCCATCACTACTAATACAAGGCAGCATAAAGTGCACCTGAAAATGGAAATAAAAGAGATGGGGAGACTGCTGAAGACCTCAGCTGCTCACAGCATCCACTTCTGCTTTAAGCCTGTCTCTGGCACAAGCTGAAACAATCCAAGTGGAAGACTTTGAAACTTCTAGTGGAAATGGGGTGCATAGCAAGGGGAAGACAGTTTGATTTGTGGTCAGACTACAGCCTGAAATTACTCATAAAACATGGAACCTGTGCACTTTGAGATTAAATGGGATTGAGCACTTTCTTCTTTAGAGGAAAGAGTGAATAAGAGGAAAACAGAATTATGTGATTGCAGTAATTACAAACCTTAGAAAATGGCCATAGCTTAGTTAGGCTGTTGATGAACCCACTGGAACAGCTCTGTTCTGAGTTGCTTAATACAGTGTGCCAGAGCAGATTCTTGGCAGGATTACAATTATATTGTTTTTAATTATGTCCACCTTTTGACATTATTGATTTTGGCAGGTGCTAGTATTCCAGCATGCTAGGCTTTATAATTACAATCTTTAATTAGATAGGTTTGCACATGGCCTAGAAAACATGCTACAAAAACATCAGTGTTCCCAAAGTTATTTAACCCTGTAAATTCTTCCTTCCTCCAGCTATTACTGGAGCTCTACTCCTTCGTGTTCTGTACCCCCTTCCCTAAGATACTGTGCTATGCTGATGTATAAGTAATAAATGCAGTGACAATACTTAACAGGTCAGGGAAGCAAGTTATAGTCCACAGTTACACTATAGTTATATACTTATCTAACTATAGGTGCATAGCTGTAGTGAGTTACCATTGCAACTTGTGCTTATCCACCAGTTAAAACAATTTCAACTTCAGCTTTAGATGGGACATAAGAACAGAAAGAACCATTTGGAACTTGTTAACGGGCTCTTGCAGATCTGAAACCCTCATCCTGTTGCTAAGGAGGGTAGTGTTTTGCTCCTTATAGAAGCTTTACAGTTTTGTCAGCCTAAGAGCCTAAGAAGGCAAGTTCAACTGACCTAAATTAGACCAAAGGTCTAGCCCTGGCCCTGGTCAGCAGCTGATGCCAAGAGACATGTGTCAGAATGAGTCAAGCATGATTCTTTCCTAGCACTCTGTCCTGGGCTCTTGCAGATGGCAGATCTAAGTTAGCTGCCCTGGACTGACTTTTACCAGTAAATTCCTCCAGGTTTCTTTCTGAACTTGTGTAAACCTCTAGCATCCTGTAGCAGGGAGTCACACAGATGAACTACATGTTCCAAAACTCACTTCTTTTCATTTGTTTTGAACTTATGACAGATAGATTCATTTTATGTCCCCAACTTTTTACCAGAGGAGACAGTTGAATGAGCTTTTCCTGGTCACTGTCTCTGAGATGCTTGTCATTTCATGTAGCTCCCCTTTTCTTGGTTCTTTATCATAACACTCTGCAGCCAATGTCATAATCCCCCCCTCTGTTCCAACAATCTTGGGGGGGGGATATTCCTTAGGGCGAAGCGGTCTCAGACATCCTGTCATCCCTCTTGACATCTTGGCACCTTTTGTAAATTCATTATGTTTTCCTGAGTGCCAGAAAAAAATTGGTACAGAGCATTGAAGTTTTACTCCCTTATACAGGAAGATAATGATGAGGTTCTCTCCAGGGTCTTCTGCCCCTTTTCTAATAATACTGAATATGTGTTGGTTTTGGCTACTGCTGAGCACAGAGCTGCTGTTTTTGATGTATCATCACCCAAGATCTCATTCCTGTGTGGTTATGATTAGCTCAGACACCATCATTTTATGCATTAAATCAATGGCGATGTTTTTCCCACCCACATACATCACTTTATGCTTATCTATGTGGAGTTTCATCTGCTGTTTTATTGCCTAGTGACTCAGTATTACCAGATGATTATGCAAAGTCGGCTCTTGTCTGGATAACTCTGATTAACCTAGTGAAGTCTCCAGCCTCTTTACTTTTCTGCTGACCTTTTATAGCTTATTTGAGACTGTGTTGAACAGCAAAGGTCACTAATACACATCTCCGGAGATTTTCCTGTGGTGGAAAAAATTACTGCTTTCTCCTACTCTTTATCTCTTCTCTTCTAACCATTTGTTTAAGTCTGTTTGAGGACTTTAACCTGTTACCCATAGTAGATTCATGTCTCATGAGGGCTGTGTTGAAAGCCATCAAAACTGCTTCAAGCTGGTACGTTTGCCAAGCTGTCCCAAGAACACTAATAGGTTTGTAAGGCACAGTTTTCCTTCACAAACACCTCTATAACCCATCCTCAATAGCTCTGATTTATCCATATGCCTAGCACCTCTGTTCACTAGACAACTTTCTGCTGATTTGCCTGATATGCACAGCACACTTGCAGGTCTGTGGCTGCCCAGATCTCATGGCTCTGTTGGTGATCTGGTGGTCTCTAGAGAGTTTCACAGTGTCGTGGTTTAACCCCGGCCAACAACTAAGCACCACGCAGCCGTTCACCCACTCCCCCCCCACACCCAGTGGGATGGGGAGGAAATCGGGAAAAGAAGTAGAACTCGTGGGTTGAGATAAGAACGGTTTAATAGAACAGAAAAAAAACTAATAATGATAACACTAATGAGATTACAACAATAATAATAAAAGGATTGGAATATACAAGTGATGCACAATGCAACTGCTCACCACCCGCCGACCGACCAGCCCGGAAATCCCTCCTCCACAACGTGCCCGCCGCAGTTCCTAAAACGTCATATGGTATGGAATACTCCGTTGGTCACTTTGGGTCAGCTGCCCTGACTGTGTTCCCTCCCAGCTTCTTGTGCCCCTGCAGCTTTCTTGCTGGCTGGGCATCAAAGGCTGAAAAGCCTTGACTTTAGACTAAACATTACTGAGCAATAACTGAAAACATCAGTGCGTTATCAACATTCCTCTCATACCTAGCTCAAAACTTAGCACTGTACCGGCTGCTAGGAAGACAATTAACTCTATCCCAGCTGAAACCAGGACACACAGTCAGCAGCAGAGTCTGGAAATATTAACCAAGTCAGATAAATATAGATTTATCTGGGCATGTGCTGGAAGGAAATAACAGAGGGAGGAACAGCTACATAGGCTTTTCATTGTCCTTTAGAGCTTTGGGCAAAGAGGAACAGAGTTGCTTTCAGCTCTGCTAGGAGTGGCAGAAGAGCGAAGAAAAAGGTTGCATGAAGGAACTTAGGTGAGGAATGAAAAGATGTTTGGGGATAATGGGAGAACTAGTGACAGAATGCTGCTTTTTGGGAAGGGCACTCAGATATCCATAGTCTGATAAGAAGCAGCCCCATAAAATCAAACAGTCAAGTTATGTTTATGAAGTCTCAAATCAAAGTCAGTTGCTTCGGCAGAGAAGAATTGAGGATAGACTCATAATGGTAAGGATATTTATCCCCAGTTGTGGTGGTGGTTGATAGGTGCAGAACTACTCTGGCAGATAGAAAAAATGATCCATGGCAGTGCAACCTTGTGTTTGTATAGCTAATTCTCTCCCTGTGCACGAGCAAACACATGCTTGGGAGATGTGACTTGGTTATTAATTGCAGAGTTGCATCAAGAGTAGTTTTTACATTCACCTTTGCCCATCGTGACTGCTTATCCCATCTGCCCAAAGACTGCCTCAGTTCTTGCCTTCCAGGGCTGCTTCCAGCAGCTGCTGTTCAGGGAACTGTACATCTTGTGCGAAACCTTCCTGTACCATTCTTGCCCCAAGAATATGACATTAAACTTTTCTCATAGTACAGAACTTAGCCAAAAGCGTAGTGCAATCATCAGTAGTAATAGCAGAAAGTTTTCCTTTTAGGTGTGACTAATAAGAGTGACAGATTCATTATACTAGAGGCTATACAGGCAGCAAAAAGTCATGAATGCTACCTTGAAAAGCTTATGGCCTAGACGTGCATTTACTATACAACACCTTGTGATGATTTCTGTGTTGATATAATAGAAAAATGGTAACCTTGTCTCCAGGTCACAAAAGCTTCCAAAGTCCTAAAATGTAATGCTGTGAATTCCCCTCTCTTCAAAGCTGTTATCACTGATTCCAAAATTTTCTACTCAGTTTTCAGCAGTGTTGGTCTCATAGTAACAAAAGTATTTTCCTTTAGGGGACTGAAAAAAAGTTGTAACAGCACCATAAATGTTTCCTCTGTATATTCATTAAATGACCAGTGTACATGTACAGATGTATTAAGATCCACGCCCCACAACCCCCACCGAAAGTCATACTTAGGGCTCAACATAAGAATTTTTAGGTACCAGATTGTTCTTTCTCTGTAGAGTAGGGTTGGCTTTCTCTAAAGATGTTGGATGGGTAGTGGTGCTACAATCATGAATTCACAGTCACAGCCTTTTCATGACAGCATCTGCTCTTTTGCAATTCCCAGGCGTCTGAGAATTAATAAGCTGAACCACAGTTCTTCATAGGCACTGCTGTGATGGTAGTCAGATTCACAATTTCCATTACTCCCTCCATGACAAGGCCCTATGACATCCTGGAAACAGATGCAGAAATGCACTTGATTTGGCATGCCTCTTCATCTCCCTTGTTTTAAGAACTGCGTTGTGCTGTGCTCTACTGTTTGTTTGAATTAGCAGCATGTGATTCAGAATGGCCTTATTGCTCTTCTTCTTGCAGTGCTTACATAAGCAGTATAGAGAAGCCTCTGTGCGTTGTTGTGATACAAAGAAAAGGGAAAATGCTGCAGAGGTGAAAAGAGATTATAAAGAAAAACTGCTGTGGTGCATGCACCAGCAAGTGGGGTCTGTAAATTGGAGAAGAGGATTGTGAAGTCCTTTCAAAGATGCACCATCTAATACTCAGTAAAAAAAATGCTTCTAGCCTCTTCTGTGCTTTAATCAAATGGAATTTGAGAACCTTTGAAAGCATAGAAGGAAGCCCAGCCGAAGTGCAAAACCTGTATTTGCACAAGACTGTTATGGAGTAGGAGTTCACCAACTGGGAAAGATTCTGCTCCTTTGGGTCATCCCATGTCATATCCCACTTGGAAAAAAAATGGAGAGTTGTTTGGGAAACAAAAAATCTTTTCAGCCATATAGGTATCAATGGGAAAAACGTGTGTACTTCCCAAAGCTTTCTGAAATTCATATAAACCATCTGAAAGAACTGGTAAAAGGGGTTGTGAGCCTACTTCTGTTGTAGATGAAAAAACAGATGCTGATGGATGACATGCAGCAAGTTCCAGCAAAGCACTGGGAAATCCTTCTTCAGAAGCTTCATTGTGTCTGGATGCCAGGAGCTGGAATCTCTCCTAATGTGTCTGAAAACTGTGAACCAGAAGTTGTCAGGTTGTGCCATGGGAGAAGAAAGCATGGTGCTTTCTTCTGGCTTTCTTTTCACAGAACTTCCCACCGAACAGAAACAAATGTTGCCTCCTGACCCTGACTGCAACATCCTCATATGCTCAGCTTGCTTGATTATATGTGAGGAGAAAAAAGTATTTGCAAAATTCAGTACGGTTGTTACTGCCTTAAGACAGTGCTTTTCCAGCAGATGGGTAGTAAGGGCTCCACTTGACTGTTCCAAGAGTTTCGGTGTGCAGGTTATAGAGGAAACTGGACAACCTGAAGAGGGCTAGGACAAAGAGAGAGACTTTCCTGGGGATGCTGTGAGATTCTTTCAGCTTGGGAAGCCACTGACAGTAGTTGGGAACATGCCTGGAGAAAATGGGTATCCCTCTACTAGAAAAGCACTGTTTACAAACACTTTTCTTCAGTCTGTCTCCACTGGCAGAATTTTCCTCAGTTATAAGGCGACTTAGTTGATTGTCTTTCTGTTCTGGTAGCACAGCACTGGAACTTGGCATCTTAGGGTGCTCACTAGGAAGAAAAGGGATGCTGCTTCTCATCAGGTTTTTGCTCTTTTGGGATTGCATTATGGCCTGCAATACTGCATTCCCTGGGAGCTGCCCTTGAGAGGGTAGCTTCCCATACTGGTTGCCTGTGAGGACCACAGCAGATCTTTTGGAGAGGAGGGAGAACAATGGGTTGCTCCACTTACGCAGCTGTTTCCCAGTTAGTGTGTTAGAGGAAACATGTGCAGCTTAGCAACCACCATTTGCTGCACTGCCAAACCCCTATGCTTATAAAGGCTTTAAGTCAGCATGTGCAAAGCAGCAAATGAGTTGACTGACCTTATCATCTGGGAAGTACCTTTGTGAAAGAGCTGAGACTGTGAAAGTTGCTGTTCTTCCAAGTGAAAGGACTTGAGTAATCACAATCCACATGCGATGCATGCTTTTGTCCATCCCTAGCCAATGTTGCTTCTTTCAAAACATTCTGGGTAAGTGCTTCAGAGCCAATTGAGTTATGTAAGCATGCGGCAGGAAGTGGCTTTTGATGCAGTTTGTGGGTTTGAAGAGAACCTGGAAGGCCAAAGCAGGTTGTGATTTAGAGCAGTTATTAATATTCAAATTTTGATACAACCCACAGTCTAACTTTCTAATGCCAGCATCTGTTGCCCTGTGAAATTTGTAAGTGCCTGTTGCACTGTAAATTAAGAGGGATCAGTCTCCTTGTGAAAAATGTTTTTTGAAATGAGAGACTAAGGAAGCCCAAATGAGAAACTTCTTGTGTCCATGGTATTATCCTGGAATCAAGCTAAAGTCCAGCTGCAAGTGAAAACCTGCTTTCTTTTTTTTCCTTGTAATATAAGCAGCTTAGCTTGTCAGTGGTGACATCAGTTGTACACAGAAGTGCTTGAGTGGGTTTTGTTCTTAATTTGGTGTTCTTTCTGTGAAATATTTCCCCCTTTCCCTATGTCACTGTATTGGGTTTGTGTGGTGGGGTTTTAGTAGTGTGGGAGGGGGCTGCAGGGGTGGACCCTGTGAGAAGCTGCCAGAAGCTTCCCTGGCTCTTTCAGACCCGCCTCTGGCCAAGGCCGACCCAATATGTGATGGTGGTAACACCTCTGTGAGAACATATTTAAGAAGGGAAAGCTGCAGCAGGGGAGGAGATTGGAATGTGAGAGCAACACCTGTGCAGACAGCAAGGTCAGTGAAGAAGGAGGGGGAGGAGATGTGCCAGAGGAGGTGATGGCCCTGCAGCCCATGGTGAGATGGCAGGCTGTCCCCCTGCAGCCCATGGAGGTGGGCAGGGGAGAAGATGCCCACTTGCAGCCCATGGAGGAGCCCATGCCAGAGCAGGTGGATGGCCCTGAAGATGGCTGTGACTACATGGGAAGGCCCGCGCTGGAGCAGCCTGTGAATGAAGATCAGTCTGTGGAAAGGACCTATGCTGGAGCAGTTCGTGGAGGACTGCCTCCCATGGGAGGGCCTCCCTGCTGGAGCAGAGGAAGAGTGAGGAGTCTTCGCGGAGGAACTGACCCCCAACCCCCATCCGCTGTTCCCCTGTGCTGCTGGGGGGAGGAGGTAGAGAGAACTGGGAGTGGAGCTGAGGCAGGAAGGAAGGAGGGAGGGGTGGGGGGAAGGTGTTTTAAGATTTGGTTTTACTTGTTATCCTGTTTTGATTTGATTGGTAACAAATTAAATTAATTTTGTTTTTTTTTTTTCCAAGTTTAGTCTGTATTTTGCCCATAACTATATGTGGTGAGTGATCCCTCCCTGTCTTTGTCTTGACCCACAAGCTTTTCTTTATATTTTCTCCTCTTCATCCCACCGGCTGGAGGGAGTACTGAGTGAGCAGCTTCATGGTGCTTTGTTGCCGCCTGGGCTTAAACCTCAACAGTCCCTAAAGGGTGTTTTGAGATGGTAGTGTTTTCTAAAGAATTAAATTTTCTAAGGTACTGTCGTGGTTTTGGTTTCAGCTCAGCCAGTAACAAAGCACCACGCGGTTTCTCGCTCACTCCTCCCGCCCCCCTCCGGTGGGATGGGGAGGGGAATCAGGAATGAGGAAAAGGAAAAAAACCCGAAACCTCGTGGGTTGAGATAAGGACAGTTTACTGGGACAACACAAGGAGAGAACTTACAACAACAACGGTACTAATAAAAGAACACACAAAAAAACGAGTGATGCACAGTGCAACTGCTCACCACCCAGAACCCGATGCTCTGCCGCTTCCCCCACTGAGAGCCGAGAAAGAGAGAGCACTCCCCCAAGCCCGCTCCCCATTTATATACTGAGTATGATGTCACATGGTATGGAATAGCTCCTTGGCTAGCTCAGGTCAGGTGTCCTGGCTGTGCCCCCTACCAGGCTTCTGTGAAAATTAACTATCCCAGCTGAACCCAGGATAGGTACTGTGCCAGTTTTCACTGCTCTATGCAATGATGGTGATTTTAGATAGGCAAAGTTTGAGCTGGCCTGCCTGCTATGCACATTGCAGCAACCTGCAATGATCTTGGGAACATTGGGAACAATGACCTTGGGTCAGGGAGGAAGGCTTCGGAAGGGGTGGGCTGTAGCAGTCTGTGGGGAAGGAGCAGGGGTAAAGTCATGCCATAGGCAGAGTTAGAGGGATCATCTTGTGGGGGCTTGAGGAAGGGCTCAAGTAACTCTAGGTCTTCCTCAAGAATTGGTGTTCTGCAACACCTTTTTTTTTCCTGCCTTGTGGGAATTTTCACTTTTAATTTTTTTCCCTCCTGGCTCAGAATAAAAGGTTAGGTCTAAAAATAAACTGTGGACTGAAAACAGAAAAAAAGAAATCATCAGACTCTCTGCACACACACAGTTCAAAAGGAGAAGTGAATTCGGTACCAAAATTGAGTTAGAAACATTTTTAAAACAAAATTATAAACCTCCTGTTTTCTTAGAAAGTCTTTGTGGGGACCATTGGCAAAAAATGGAGCTTTTACTACAGGCTGCAAGCTGATGACCCTTTCTGGGTGTATTTATCCTTCTCATGGGACCCACTGTTCATTCCAACCCTTGTGTTTGGCTGGCTGATCCCATGCGACTAGTTCTTTATCAGTAACCCTTTGGCTAGTTGATGCAATTGTCAATTAATCTGCTATTGGTCTTCCTTAAGACTTGCACCAGTTTCCTCATCAGGAACTGAAGAGATTCCCCCTCACCCTCATTATTGGCAATGCTTTGTTTCTTATTTTTTCCCTGAATTTTACGTTTTGGATTGGTCTGCCTTGTGCCATGTGCATGTGCAGATGGGGGGGCGTACTACCTCCTTTCCCAGCTGCCTCTTCCATGCTGTCTTTCTGGGGACATACAACCCGTTTTATTTTCATTCGTCTGTTTTTCTTATACAAGTTCCTTTTCCTAGAGAGTTTCCAGCCTCACCAGGACTCTCCTCATTTTTTATCACACTAGCCCAGTGGTGATTCCCAAAGGAGAATTTCAAAGGTGTTGAGCCTGTCATGAGAGAGTCGGGGTAAGTTGCACAGGTGAGGTGCATGCCCCTTTGTGTTGAGTTTTGCCAGGTGACTGCCTCTTACTGAGTGGAGTCAAGCCTCCACAGCTGCTGTTCACACCAGTGAGGCATCCTCTTCAGGAAGCCCTGTGAAAGCTTTCCACTAGGATCAGGGTAGTAGATTTCTCCCGCAGTGTCCCCTCAAGTGAGCAGATGGCTATGAGGTATGAAGCTGTGAGAGAGGTGTTAACATTCAGTTATGTGGTCCATGTTTCCACATCTAGATTTTTGAGTCAGCTTATACTGGTGAAGCAATTCCTGCCTTTACAAGTAAACTCTGTCCCTCCTGGCTTAATGCCCTTACAACTTATCAAAGGACAAAGATCTCTGCTAGCAAGTGGCCCTTCCTAACTCCAAATTGTATGGTCTTCTTGCACCTTATTTTTTAAAACATTTTATTTTACCTGTTAGATGTGTGCTGAGAGAAGTCAGCACCTGTGAACACCTGGTCTGTCTTTCATCATGTACTACATACAAAAAAGGCATAAAAGGCCTCTAAGGGGTTGTACAGAGATTTCCCCAGGGGAATTGTGTATCATTCTGGTAATGTTCTCTTCAGCGCCTCCAGGATTTTATGGGGTTAGAGGGAGGTCAGAACATGTGTAAAGTTGTCCCATTCTCCTGGAGTTCGGTATTTGACAGAGAATAGATGTAGACATACACTTATGACTGAGGACTTTTCTGGCACCCCAGCAGGTCAAATTTTATACAGGAGCAGTATGAACAACACATGATGTTCTAAACCCATTTGTTACATACGTGGTAAAGAATTTTTCTTTTTTCATGCCTTTTCTTTGTTCTTTTTTCTGTTAAGGAACATTTGAAAAAAATACTGTACTTCCCCAAATAGTCATCTTCAATTCCTAGAAATAAGGGAATAGAATGATGGTATTCTGCCTGCTTTCCCACAGGTGGTTTATGAAACTGAACAGACTCAGTCGGTTCCTTCTAGATGAGATTTGCTGTAACCTAAAGCAAAGGCTGCAACATTTTATGGACAGTCAGGGAAGATTTCAGTGAGGTACCTTGGTAAATATAATTATACTGTCTATTGCTTATTACAGTGTTTACCAATGCAGCTAGTGTGCTTTAATGTTGATGTGAATCTCTCAGTACTATCTGGTATTTAAACTTCTGTTTATTTCTTACGCAGTCTGTTTTGTATTGCAGCAAAATTTATGTCAGTGGACGCAGCCCATAAATTTCCAAATAAAATGTAACAAAGCTTGTCAGAATCAACACTCCTGTCACAATTAAAGTGGTCATGGAGAGAGCATCTTCAGGATGTGCACCGTTTGTTCTGGGAGAGAGCTCTGGAAACTGAAGGGAGAAAAAAGTATCAGATATTAATGGCTCTGTGTACTCTGTACAAAGCCCTGCCCAGGTGTTTGTGTTTTATTGCCTCTGTCATGAGTGATTCTACTGTAAAAATGGTATTATTTCCTTTTCTGAAAGTAAACTCAGGCAGTCTGGAAGATGGGAAGATCTCTTGGTCTTCCTCCAGTTCAGCCTCCTGGTTTTGTGTGCCAAGTTATCTTAAACAGCATTTGGTATGTGTGAGTCAGAGATGGGGCTTGGATTAGTAATAAATTTGGATCTGAAAACAGATTTTTGAAGAGAATTGGCATTTTTTCTAATGCAGATATAAGACAAGGAAGAGCTGCTGGCAATGGTCAATGCCTGCACCATTAAAGTGAGTGAAGATGAGAGTTTGGCTCTATAATGTAACATGTTCTTCTTGGCAGTCAAATATTTGAGAAAGGATGGTCCTAGTTTGGTATGCATTATATGACCAGTATTGTGTCTCTAGCTGTCATGCACAGTTGAGCAAGGTCTGACCCAGTCCCTTACCTCTGCAATTTAGTGCAGTCTTGTGAAGGACAGGGTACCTTTTCAAAGTCTGACACCTTATGTCCTCTTCTGGTTCCTGGGCTGAGCCTGCTGGTGAGTTTCTCTATGGGCTTGTCCGTGGGTGCTGTGGTAGCAGGCCAACAGTGAGATCCACGTGTCAGCAGGTGCCTTGCGGAACAATGCTAAAGCTGCCTGTGTTTGATGCAAATGTCTGGCCTCTGCTTTGAGACTTCAGTGCAGGACAGAAATCCAAATATGTCATTCAGCAATTTAGAGTACCTTGGTAAACGTAATTATACTGTCTATTGCTTGGTATATTGCTCCTAAGGAAGATATCCCCATTCTGCTGTGAGGAGGAGAACCTCTCAAGTGGAAAAACAAATTTTGCAGAACAAAGAAAGCTACAAAAAAGGGAAATCTTCTCTGAGTTTTGCTGCACAGCAAGGAATTTCAAAATAGGTTCCTCAGCTATAGCGAATAACAAAACTATCTGCATCCCTTTCCCCTGCTTCCACCAAGTTTTCAATTTATCAGAGATCAAGCCACTTCTGACTACTCTGTGGTGGGCTTTTCTTGCCCTCATGCTGGGCTGACCTGTCCCTAGGGATGGCACAGTCATCCTCAGGGTGTTGGGGAGCTGTGCTCATACCTAAATAAGCTGATCTTTCTGATGTGAATCTCACAGCTACTGTTGATTTCCTTTTACGTGAAAGTACACTGGAGTGGAAAAAAGCAGCTTTGGCTTGTGGCTTTGTTCTTCATTGGTCTTTTATTATGTGTGAAGGCACAGTTTCTGTTTCAAAGACATTAGAAGAGAATTTTTGTTTAACCCAACAGCCTCAGGACTGTGAAACGTCCTCTGTGTCTCTCTTCTGAAGACTCTTGTCAAATTTTGAGGCAGTGAATAAAGTAAGTTGTAGATGTGTGTAGGTGTGTTGATTTAATCCAAATCTTTCTCATCTAATGATACAGTTCCTGATTTTTAACTCCAGATTTAACAAAGTAATTCAGAGAAGAGTTTTGGATATAAGTTCCCTAAAAGGAATAGAACTAGGAGCCTGTAAGGTCTCTCCTTCTTCAGCTGGAGAAATATAAGTGTTCATACGCGAGGCCTCTCATACCTGTGGAGACTCAAGTGCCCAGCTTTTCCCATGTGAGCTATTAGGAACTTTCCAGTGTATCCTAAGGACAACAGAATCTGCAGTCAGAGGGAGCTGAAGGTTAAAGAGCAATGCAGACCTGAGCGTTTTCATATGGAGGTGTTATTGGAGCCAGCGCATGAATAGGTGATACCAAGGCAGTTTAGCAAACTTCCTGTTCAGTCAATCGCAAATAGTGAAAAGCATATTCATTATATGAATTCCCTTTATATAACCTCTAATATTTAGTCGAGTGGTCTCAGCTCGGTCCATGGCATACAGGAGAATTAAAAAGTAAACAGTATGTAACATTTTAGCTAGTGAGTTACCAGTTTGCAGTTGAAATGTGAAGAAGTGGTATAGCTTATATGGAAGCAGAATTCAGAAGCAACCATGATCAGATTTCTTTTCTCAGACCACCTTGGGAATGAAATGAATCACAGAAGATTTCAGCCCAAAATGAGATAAATAAATCTGACAAGTTTAAAAAATCCAATCAAACCAGCATGAGGTACTAGTAGTTGAAATACAGCGTTGCACAATCCCAAGTCTTGTGGATAAATGCAAAGCAAAATTCCCAAATAACTCAAATTAACCAATACAGCAGGAGGGCTAGACCGTAGGAACTCCTACAGTCATCTGTAACCATGCTTGTAAAGGTTGTGGAAGGCTTGGTAGCCTCTTACATGATTTGTGCCCAAGAAAAGTTTCCATAAATAGGAAGCTTGCTAACAAGTAGGTAACTACCTGAAAGTAGTGCAGTGCCAAGGTGGTAAGATTTGAAATTGTAGATACTCAGTCCTTTGAGGGCTATAAATCTGCTCAAGCCTAGTAAGTCTAGGTTAAAAAAGTTCTAATCCACACTGATGGGGGAAGATCCATAGGCATCAAGTGTGAATGCAGCTGATTCGCTGCTAGAAGGTGCTGTGGAGCATCTTTGCAGCTGCCACACTCAGCAAATGTGTGAAATCTTGCAGGAGGGTGATACAGGCTCAGATATAACTGCCTCAGCAGAACTGCTTACATATTGTAGTGGATACAAAAATTTACTCAATCCATGCCAATGGCAAATCAAATCCTACAGCAATATCCATCCACTGCTTAAGCTGGCAGGAACCCTACCTCTCACAAGGAGCCAAACTGCTATGAGGGAGGAGGTCAGCTCTTTTGCCACTGGATTTGCACTGACTATGCAGTAAGGAGATACAGGCCTGCCCAGGAGCTTTGCTCTTCTGACTGTTTTAATGCTTGTAGAAGTGTTTTGAAGATAAAAGTCCCAAACACTGGTTTTAGTCTTCGCTTGTTGCCATGGCCAGTGCAACTGTGAGTTCCATAGCTGTGCTTTCAGACAAATATGTCAGCCCATGAACAGAGGGGCTATATAGCCTGTTCTGTGATTTACTTTGAAAAGTAAATTACTCTTTGTGATTTTGACCTTTTCTAGCATTTCAGAACATTAATGTTTTACAATAATTTCCATCCAGTGCATAGGGGGAAGAGAAGAAAAGAATTTAAAGGATTTATAAGATCCGTACTGGTACTCTGGTTTTGGTTGAGCTTGAGGTGTGTTGGCATGTGTTGACATGGTACTTCTACTCAGCAGATGGCAGTGCCAGGGACAGGATGGAAATAGTGCCTGTTAATATCAGCCAGGCCCCAACTGCTTCTCTGAGAGGATGGTTGCAGGTGTTGATGTGTGAAGAGCTGTCAGGGAGCCACCTGCAGCCAGATCCCAAATGGCTTCTAACATTCTAGTTGCTGGCTGTCTTCCAGAGAAGTGAGTTACCAGGCAAACTGTCCGTTGGGACCAGCTCTTGGGTGCTCCCAGTAGGAGTTGACTGTGGGGCCCTGATGTTGCTCCTCAGAATTAAGAGGAGAGAGTTGTGAATGCAGTGTGGTGGACACCTCCCAGGGAATGCAATGGCTGCTGTGGGAGCCATACAGTCAGGACAGTGATGGTTGGATACCCCTCTGGAGGACACACACTACTCAGGCTCTTGGCCTGCTGAGTCAGAACAGAGAGAACACCTATGCTGTCTGCCTTGACAGTGACCGCGGCCAACAAATTCAGGGTAACTGGGAACATGTTGGGCATGCTGTGGTGATCCGAGGTAGGGCAAGTTTTTCTTGTGTAGAGATTGACTGGCTGAGGTCTCCTTGGACAGTACTCTGGCATGTTACAGGAGCAGAACTGCACAGCTAGCTGTTACCTGAGGTGGGGAGAAGGTACATGGTTCATTTTTCTTTGGTTTGGTTGAGGATGCAATGATGGCTGTAAAGGCAGGTTTGTCCTGACCCACAGCAGGTTAGCAACTGCACCAGCAAGGCAGGGATGGAGGAACTTGGTTGCTGCTGGCTTTTATGATTTTGTGCAACAGATGTGCCTGCCACAAAGGCCGTGGCAGGGAAGTTAAAAACAACAGAGTTCAAGTGACCTGACAGGCTCAGATTCAGCAAAGCAGGTCTGTGTTTTGGCTATTCATAGTTTCCTCCAGAAGAAGCTGTGGCTGACACATATAGGTGACCCACTATTCCCTTCTAGAAGACTGAATGAGTGTGTATGTGTGCATTTGGGGATTTTTAGCCACGCTGTAACAAGTGTTTCCTATGGTCCAGTTACCTCCAATCATACTATAGGCCCAGTGTTCAACCCCTGGGCAGACTCTCCCTGTGGTACCTGCACTGCTGTCGGTGGTGGTAGGAAGCTGTCGTGGTTTCAGGTCAGCTCAGTCGGTAACAAAGCACCACAAAGCTGCTCGCTCACCCCCCACCCCCTCGCCTGGCCACGTTGGGATGAGGAGAAAATACAAAGGCAGGCTTGTGGGTCGAGACAAGGACTGGGAGGGATCACTCCCCACTTATGGTCACGGGCAAAAGACAGGCTCAACTTGGGAAAAAAACAAAATCAATTTAATTTACTACAAATCAAATCAAAAACAAAACACAAGAGTATTAGGAAGGGAAACTAAACATCAGAACAACCTTCCCCCACCCCTCCCGCCTTCCCGGCTCAGTTCCATTCCCGGTGCTTTCTACCTTCTCCCACCGGCGGCGCAGGGGAACAGGGCATGGGGGTTGAGTCACCTCGCCACACATCGTCTCTGCCGCTCCTTTCCTCAGGGGGAAGATTCCTCACTCGTCCCCTGCTCCACCGTGGGGTCCCTCC
>VYZV01015862.1:119193-159918 GCA_013401275.1 Pandion haliaetus | reverse complement strand
TGGGAGGGACCCCACGGTGGAGCAGGGGACGAGTGAGGAATCTTCCCCCTGAGGAAAGGAGCGGCAGAGATGATTTGAGGCGAGCTGACTCAACCCCCATCCCCTGTTCCCCTGCGCCGCCGGGGGGAGGAGGTAGAGAGAACCAGGAATGGAGCTGAGCCGGGAAGGTGGGAGGGGTGGGGGGAGGTTGTTCTGATGTTTAGTTTCCCTTCCTAATACCCTTGTGTTTTGTTTTTGTTTTGATTTGTAGTAAATTAAATTGATTTTGGTTTTTTTCCCAAATTGAGCCTGTCTTTTGGCCGTGACCATAAGTGGGGAGTGATCCCTCCCAGTCCTTGTCTCGACCCACGAGCCTGCCTTTGTATTTTCTCCTCATCCCCACGTGGCCAGGCGAGGGGGTGGGTGGTGAGTGAGCGGCTTTGTGGTGCTTTGTCACCGGCTGAGCTGACCTGAAACCATGACACCCCCTCTAAAGAGAAATGCCTTCTTTTATCAAGGTGTTTGTTCTCCCCAAGAAGGTCTCCTTCCTGCTGCCCCTTTAGACACATTGTTGCTGTTGGGAAATCACTTAAAATCCGACCTTTTGGACTAGACAGAAAGCATAATCTTTGGAAGCAAATTTTAGCTAAAGGAGATGGAATAAAAAAATATTCCTTGCAATATTTTTATTGTGGAATATTTTTTACATCTCTAATTATGTTCATGAAATTTCAATGCTCATGGTCTTTACTGGTGAACTACTTTTAAGAACTCTTTTAAAATTATTTGTTGGCTGTGAAGTTGAGTTTAAGGAGTGAATGATTACCAAGCCGCATGGGCCATGCCATACTCAGCTGAATATTTATCAGTAGCATTTTTTTGTGTTGTTGCTTAAGCCACAAGTTGTTGCTTAAGCCTTACATGAGTAAGATTTGTATATAGGTCCTCATGAGGATCAAGATAAGTAAATTACTAAATGAAGGTAGCAATTTATTTTAGAATTTAAACTGTGGAGCTTTTTAGTCTGTTTCTGTCGTTGGAAGCTGGCATGGGTAGAAACTTCTGCAGTGCTGGTAAGGACAGTGGACCAAGCTCCTACATCAATAACATCCTGAAGAAACATTATAACTGCTTCTAACCAGATCTTTCAAAAGCTATTGTAAACTGTGAATTAAGAGAGTGAACCTTTTCTATGAAAGCCTGGGAACAGTAGAAAATAACGTGGTCCAAAGTAGTCCTGCATTCATGCATGGTATGTTTTGTACCCCATTAAATTTCAATTGAATATGTTTCCTATAAGTACAGCAGATTTTACCTTTGATTTTGAAAGTCCTTACTGAGAAAAAAAGCATGAGGCTGGGGTCACAGACATGCAGCAGACCCAAGGCTAGGAATAATAACTGAATTCCCGGAGTCCCTTAGTTTCCCCATTTCTCTGCTGGAAATGGGCTGTGAGAAAGCATCATCCCAGGAAGGCTCCTTGTCTGTCATACTGAAAGCCCGTGGTATCCAGCTGGGTGATGTAGAGTTTGACCTAGGAATAAGACAATTTTTACTAAGAAATATGATGAATTTCCTGTAACTTGAGGTGTGTAGATACATAGCATGTTGATTGAAAAGCCCCAAGTCTTATTTCTAGCTCTTCCAATTTCACACCACTCCCATGAGGCTAAACACATACAAGTCACATGGGTGGCATCCTGTGGCCTGGATTCTGCTGGAGGTCCAGGGAGATTTCTGCGAAAGAGAAGAGAAAATGGTAATGATCCCTTCTGATCTTAAAATCTACAAAATTGTCCTGGGTCATGCAGGAAGATGCTTACAAAATTCAAAAAGCATTCTTGTTTCCCAGTCCTCTCTTTCAGCCTTAATCTCATACGATACCTATTTGCCTATTGGGAGAATATGTATAAGTTAAATAAATACATCTTGCCAATTTTAAGCCAAAAAAAAAAGTTAAAAAAAGACCCCCAAACACACTAACAGTTCTTTAAGTCCCCGAGTGTCAGAATTAAATTTATTTTAATGGGTTCTTTAAAAGAATGCAGATGCCTGAAGAATTGCATAAATCCTTTCTGTTGCAAGCAACCTTTTTAAAGATAGAAGGATAAACAGATATTCACAATATATAAAAATATCTCTACACATACACACATATACAAATACATATATGTATGGTTATGCAGGACATTAAGTGGCACATCATTACTTTAGAAACAGCATAAACGGCTCTTTCTGATCTCTGTGAAAAAAACACCAAGCCCCATCAAATTCTAGATCACACAGCATTTAAAAATGAAAGTGCAAAATAATGACTGTGACCATGACCATGTCTTACTTATAAATATGTGTTATGAAAAGCCAGAATGTACACTTTATTTTTAAATTCAGTACACAAAGGGGTATTGTTTTAAGTAGATATTCAAGTAGCTCCCTTGAAAGATTAATTCTTAAAATGAAGAATAATACAGATAATTTGAATACTGCCATTGAAAGGAAGGCGGTTCTGAAGCAGCCTTTGGCTTTGCACAGTTGTAGTGAATTCTTTGATGCCATTATTTGTTGCTGGCACAGATGAAAGATATGACACAACACGTTGCCCTAGGGGGTAGCAGAAGACAGATAGACCTCTCTGGAAAATGTTCATGCCCTCTTTAGGTGTTTAGCCTAGATAGTTAAGTTAGGAGCGTGGGTACGCAGTATGAGCCATCAAGAGCATTACACTTGATTCCTCAGAGCACCTATATTAGGGATTTTACCTGAGCTTCTGTCTTAGTCCCTGTAAAATATATGCCTCTCAAAGGATGAGGCTCTCTCCCCTCAGTGAAACCTCACCATCTCATTTCACTCACTTCAGCTGGGAAGTTTTTCTGCTCCATTAAATATGTATTCTGTCATTGTGTTTTGGGAGAAGACCATCCATCCATTAAGAACTGGGCACAGGCAATTCGGATGAGAAATGGTAATGTATTTTGTACTCTGTTGACTGAGGCTTCTGTGCAGGTAGAATATGCCTAATTTTAAGTGGTCTCACTGACTGCTGGGACTGCTGACATGATTAAAATTAAGCGCATGTTTCAGTCCCTTCCTGAATCAAAGTTTAAATGAGATTCGAAATGGTTGCTTGACTTTACATCACATTAACATTAGCAATTTCCTGGCTATTGTTTTTCTTCCCCCACAGTGGTGACTTTTCCAAAATAGATCCCTCATCTGACTCTAAAGGTAAATGAAAATGAGGCCCATTAAATTTACTGTCTGTAAAACACTAATGCCTAACAAACAGTATCTTTACATTTAGATGGCATTTTTATCCTGAGGAATCTCAAATCACTCTATAAACTCTGACCTTGATCCTGAAGTCACTTACATATGTGAGCAACTTTATATTGCATATCGAACAGGATTACACATAAATGTAAAATTACCCATAAGCTTAAGTGTTTGCATATTGAAGACCTTAATGTATAAGTGTCACTCTGGACAAATGTTATTAAGATTGTACTTTATGCACAAACAATTAATACGTTGCATTAAAGATTCAACCAGCTTTCAGAACTGCACACTGTTTACCATATACTAAATAATGTTTCTTGTCTGCATCTTCACAGCTGTTGCCTTCATCCTTTTAAAGGAATGCAAGTAATTCCAGGATTTATTGGCAAATGTCACAAGAAAAGTGTTAATGAAAATCAGAACCGCAAGTCACATAAAGCAGGCATCATTTAGGGTTTTTCACATTATATTCTCAAATACTGTAAATGCCAGGTTAAAATTCACTAAGCATGTGACGACATCTGGCTGTTTTGCCAGATTTCATCGTCTTATTGTTTTGACTAATCTGGTGAAAAGTTAAGTTGACCAAATCCATAACAATATCACTCATAACTATAACTCCTATAAATTCTCCTTGACTGCAGACTCTATTTAATATCCCGACAAGGCATTCTGATTTAGAAAGAAGCTTCTCTCGGGATGTCCTAAAATTACTATTTTTTTAAGTTTTACTGCATTCATCACCCTCTTGGCTGTTGCTTTTGCCCTTATCTTATAAATAAACTACTAAATAACCCACCTTTTTTTTTTTAATTCTAAGTTATAAGAGCACAGGATTTAAAAGTCTCTTGAATCAGAAGGCTGACCCTTTTTTGCTGCAGACACTACATTATGTAGCCTTTTCACAGGCTGACCACACTGCAGCTTAAATGCAGCCAGGTAACTTTTTAGCCTGTTTGCAATGCCCCAATCCTTTTGCCAGTAAATGCCTATCACCTTCCAGGTACAAGGTGACAGCATATTTACAAAGGAAACAGTGGTTCTTACATGCCAGGCTCAGAGGGAATTGCCTTGTAGGCTGCTACTTAAATAAACCTTTAAGGGACAGATTTCTACATATTGTGTTCAGGGTCCTTTCAAATTAGCAAAGTATCACAACATTGTACCCATCTGTTAAAAGTCCTGAACGTGCGGTAAAATACTTGTTGACATACTGAAAAGAAGTATCCTGACGAAGGTTGACTTAATCATTTTAAAGCAAGATATAAAAGACAGATACTTCTCTCATTTCTTTCATTCATCTTGACACTTGACAATCCTGCCTCTGCTAGGGCCAGCATGGGATTTGCTGTTTTACTCGTTGGACAAAATTGCTCATGGTGGGAAAGATTCTGAAATTAGAGCAGCCTTTGAAAAACAAATACCCTTCCCTCCCTCTCCTTCACTAGGTCAGTCAGTCTTTTGTTCAATTCCACATATAACCAAAACAATGTGACCAGAGCAGAAAACATTCTGTATCAAATGTTTGTCTTATAGAAATTCAGTGTAATAGAATTTGGTCATTATTTAACTTGTATAACTTAGGATGCAATGAACAACAAGGGCACTCATATTTTTATTTTACTAAGCTGTTTAAAAAAATCTATTTTCATATAAGAGAAAATATTTGATGTGATTGTATTCCCTCTATTTACCTCAGCAGAAAAAATTATTTTTCAAAATCACCCAGATAAAGTGTCTTCTTCATTTTCCTTGTATTACATATTATTTCACACAACACATAAAATACATTCATATATCTGGAGGGCTCTGTCTGTATTCAGAACTGATACATGTGCTAGATGCTCATTATTCAACTCAAGCACTTCTCATTATTCTATTTAAGTACTGATCACTCAGCATGGTCCAAAAATAAGATAAAAATCAGCTTTATTTCTTATTCTGAGAAAAGCTGACATCAGGATCAATAAATCCTGACAGAAGCTATTAACATTTTAATGAGTTACTCAATAATATTCTAAACATGTGCTGGCAAGTCAAGCCTCCTTTGATTAAGGACAAATTTCTTAGACTACTGTAAATATATATTTCAAGGTCCAGAATGCAAAGCTGTCACTTATCAATCAAGAAAAAAGGGCAAAAGTCATGACTAAAGAAGCTAAGGAAGGGGCTGTCCACATGATTATAGTGATTACTGTACATGATGGAACTTTTTAACATGCCATTCATCTTAACCAAACAGAGCCAAATATTAGTCGTGGGCTTGTGTGTTTGGTTGTCATACAATTGAAGAAGCGTCCATGACTTCCTTCTACAACGTATAGAAACCCCATGATGCTCGGAGCAGTTGTACATGTCTATACATGGTTGAATGGAACAGCAAATACAGGCAGTAAGCCAGGTGAATGGGAAAGCAAGTGTCTGTGCAAACTGTGCTGAGCCTCAAGAAAAAGGCACAAGGGGCCAACAGGGTAAAACATGCTTGTCTAAGGGCGAATTTTGGCCTTCAGATGGTGCGATTTAATTGCACTAAAATGGATCAGGATTTGACCTAAAGGAGGGATCTTACCTGACATAGTGTTAAACATTGCAATAAATCTGTTGTCAGGATCGTGCTATTGAACATAATGCCAATAGGTTACAGGAAAATCCTGGCTGGGTTGCCACACTTACAGAATATTGACTTGAGTGCAACATTTTTATAAACAAGTATGAGTCTTTGAACACAAAGTCAGATATGACTTTTCTAATGGAGGCAGTCCAAGAGAATCCAAAGTACTGCAATAAAGCTGGGCACAGCAAAGGGCTGTAGGGGCTCTCCGTCAAGACAAAGGACAAAGCTGGGTAGGTCACATAAAATCACATTAGCAAGTCTTCCCTGTAAGTATGAACATACGGAAACAGGAATCATGAAACCAGCCAAAAAGCAACTCATGTTATTAGATAAGCTCCTCCGTGGGCCTGCCTTACAATGAAAGCATTCATTGGTTTCACTAGCAGGTATGACTCTGAACATGAGATGGAACTCATCAAAATACAAAAGAAAAAGGCTGCAAGCACAGAAAGGGCAGCAAAATGCTCTCAGATATTTTGCGTCATTGATGATAAACTCCTTGAAGATGACTCATGATGTTCTAACACCTGAGTTTCCAGTTTGTAATGTAAGAAATACACATTTGTGATGGAGAACTGCAAAAAAAATCCAAGACATTCTTTCTGCACCAGCAGAGGATGCCCAACACATGGAATTGAAGCTCTGTAGTTCAATAACCAGAATAATTACTGTTCCTAAAAAATAAATTTAGATGAAGAGTCAGAACTGTCTCATCCAGTGTGGAGCAATCTGATGCTTTATAATGAAGAAAACTTCCTGTAAATGAGAACAAGGAAAAGGAAGAAAAATAAAAAAAGGAAGAAAGAATTTGAATATGCTACTTATTCTACACAAGATTCTCTCTTTTATAATTGCCCTTATTTATGGGTTTAAAATGCTACTATATGAAAATGCTCTATTCATTCATCTCTTGATAACTACTCACAGGCATCCTGCTCAGAAATGAGGAGTGCTAGGACTTCACAAGCAAGCATGTCATGCGACTGTTGGGTAAATTGAACTCCATCACACTGCAGAGGGAAAAATCCCAGATTTCTTCTTTTCGTGCTTTCTATATATATTATATATTTAATGTGTGTACATGTGCATAAACAAAACAGAAGAGATTCCAGGATTCCAGGAGCAAAATGAATAACGTTGGTATTCATAAAAATCTTCAACAACTGAGGCTTTGTTGCAATCAAGTTTCTGTTGGCACTCTCTAATAGACATGACATTTATTTACCTCTCTGACGGCCTCAGTGCCTCATGACATAAAACAGCATTTATGGGACTAAGCCTTGAAAACAAAACCCCTAGGAGAGTCATGAATGCCACTTCAGTATATTGGGCAGGTGGCAAAGGGATGGGTGTCACTCAAACCCATTGACATCTTCTTATTTTTTCTCTGTTTTTTGAAACTTTGGTCAGGCATTCATTGCTCATAAACATCAACAGTCAGGAATAACGTCATATACAGTTGTATTTTTTAATTACTGTTTTGTCTGAAAGGATTGTCTTGCAGTCTATGCATGGACAATGCTGAAGATTTACGTGGTGAAGCAGAATGTTGTGAGGATTATTCACTCTTCTTTTCTATTTCAGTTCTTGCACTGAATGGGATCATCCATGTCATCCAAAGGTGAGAATCTAGTCCACGTGCATGTAGAGACTAGATAATATAAAGTTCCTCCCCACATAATTTTTTAGGTGCATGAAGTCTTTGAGACCTCTAAATCCCTTCTTCTGCAAATGGCCAGAATGGCTGCAATCCCCGCAGAGCTGTGCAGGTTGGGTTCAGGCCCTTTTTAGGAGCTACTGAATAATTTTACCCAGTGCAGACATCATGTATAATGTATAAGCAAGTCTAAGAGCTGGGCTAAGTCCCTGTCTCTGTCTTCCCACGTGAGGAGCCCTTCCACCTGATTAGAACATCATGGTCCTTCTTAACACAATGACTCTTGAAGGCTTTTTGTGTGTGTGTGACCCAGCAAACAGAGGAGTGCCCAGCCTCACCAGTAGCTCTGTCACCAGGGTACTGTCTTGCGAGAGCCTTGAACAACCTGTGTCCTGAGAAGTGCTTTAGCTGCTGAATCAGAGGACAAAAGATTATTGTGATGACTGCAACCTCTTGCTCTTTTTTAGCCTGTATGATAAAAGAGGAGAGTGACCTCTTGCTACATCGTTGAAAGGAACAACAGCTTGGGTTAAGAGCCTAACCTCCAAAAGAAGCAAAATGCATGACACGCTACTCTTGAAAGCATTCTTCGTTAGCTGATTTGTGTGGCTCCCTGCTCAGCTGTGGCGAGTCCCAGTCAGCACACAGGGGAGCCAAAAGCGTAACAAGGGCTGGACTGGAGCCACAAGGTGGGGGGGACAAGAGCACCTACATCCCTCTGTGGACCTAATCTGATGTCGTTTGAGACGTTGAGTTAGATTCAGTTTTGATCCAAGTGGATTCTGGTGACCTCCTTTCCTCTCACAGCTGTATAGGTTCTTGTGAAAGGCACATTTTTCAAAGACATCTCATTTTCTTCTGAGGAACTTTCAAAGGAGATGAATCAAAATCTTCCTCTCAAATTTTTCAAAGCTCTCTTAATCAGATAGGTCTAATTTACCTGTTAAAATTAAAAAAAAAGTAATTGGAAATTAAAGAAACAATTCTTATTAATGTTAACAGGCCTTGTACAAAGGACTCTGAAGCTCTGAAATATTTAACAGCTTATTATGTTTATTTCTAGGTTTTTTTTTTCTAGATATTCTTTCCACTTCTTCTCTCCTGTTCCTTTAAATTTTTCTTCCCAGACCCTGCTTTCTATATCTCTGGTGATTGACATTTCTGTTTTCTGAATTCCCTCTAATTGACTCCTTCTGTGGTGGAGAGGATGGATCACTTCCCGTAACCTCTAGGCTCTGCTCCCATCCAACTCATGGATGGCATTCACCCTTAGCAGAGTGGACCACGTCTCATCTAACGACCTACTATAACAACTAGGCCTGTCCTTACAGAGCTATAATCTATCAACTTGTTTCCTATCCTGTTTCTATGCCATCCCCGACACAGCACTTTACCCTCACTCTTACTGAATTAAATATTTTAAAATGCTATTTCTCAGTTTCATAGCCATCATGTAGAATTCAACTTCATTCTTTCACTGTTTACTGGTCTTCCCAAACTGGTGTCATCTGAAAATGTGATTAGCACATAGCTTATTCAAGCCAGTAATGAAAATAATGACTAGTACCAGTTCTCAGGGCAGACTGCTGCAAAACCATGCTCAGCACAGCCTTCCATGCCATTAAAAACCACTGACAGCTGCTGCCCAGGTACATCACTCTGAACACCCTTGCATGCACCTCATAAAAGCCCCTGCTATGTTTTCTCCTTTTCCAGTTTTCCAGTACATCAATGGTCTTCTCCAATGTCCTGTGTCAATAGCTTTCTCATTCTGTTCTGTAGTCTTCCTTTTGCTAGGCATGTAGCAAGTAGTACTCTTGCTGCATACCACCACCTACTTGCACCCTCACTGCCAGGTTTGGGTTGGAAGATGAATTTCCCTCCCAGAGGTCAGAGCGATAATTTCTTCTCCGCTTTCAGTAGCATGAAGCATTTTTGTACAATGTTCTGGGAGCTACAAGACATTTTGTGCTATTACAGGGTCGTGGGGCAGAGGCAGTATGTTTGATCCTCTTCTGCCCTCTTCCTGTGGCACAGAAATAACGGGCAGTTTTTGGCAAGAGGATCTAGATTTTTTACAGCATTTTGGGTAGAGTTTAATGGCTTAAGGTTGGTGCATGGAATCAATGCTTCGTGTACTCTTTCAGACCAGACATCTGTCACAGGACAGGGAGCCAATTGATCCTTCCCTGCCTGTGTTTTTCTTCATCAGATATTCTTGGTGCCCCCTGTGAACTGCATTCATTTTATGTCTTGGCCCCTCTGACTTTGTCACTACATGCTCATGCCGTGTTTCTGTGCTCATCTGCAAGTACCTGATTCAGCTTCTAACTTCTGTACACTCTCTCCTTGTGTTTCAGGCCTGTGAAAAGAACTCACAATTTAGCCATCTTGGTCTTTTCTACTACACTGTTTTTCCATTCCTTTCACAATGAGATAATTTGCTGATGTGTTTGTGATACCATTTCCTTAAGAATCCTTTCCACTCCCTTGAACCAGTTTCCTGGGAGATTGGTCCTACAAAGTCTCTGACTTCCCTGAAATTTACTTTCTTGAATGGATTAATGGTTTCTATTTTGTTGTTCTTCCTTCTTGACTGTGAGATCTGTCGTTTCAGTCTTTACTGAGGTTACTTTCTGTGTGAACCAGTTCCTCCCCAGCAGTTAGAATTGCATCAGAAAAAGCTTCCTCTCTAATACCTTTCTTTGCTCTTACAATAGACAGATTAAAAAGAAAATGGACAACTCTGCATCCCCCAAGTTTTCTGGACAGTGAATTTGCCTTTCTCTCCCAGAAGATGTTTGGATAATTAAAATCTGTACAGATCACCAAACTTTGTGCCCTGAATGATTTTGTTAGCCACTCAGCAAAATACTTATCCACCTGAGCTTCCTAATTTGACAGCCTAGGTTGGATCCGCAGATCCATTACTGAGCCCAGTTCTTTTCTTGTTTTATAGTTACCTTTCTCACCCTCTGCTCTGCTGGTCACATTAATTCATACTTCTTGGGATGTTCCCTTTCATTCTTTTGTCCCCATCTAGACCTCTCAATTCAAGTAACAAATTGGTGTATGATGATCCTTCCTCATGATATAACTCCATCCATGCTCAGCATCATCACATGGGATGGGACGGCCCCTGACAATGTCATCTATGCAGCCACACACAAACATCAGCTCCTGGCAGGGGAGCTGGAGGGACATACTGAGACCAACACCTGAACCCCTAATCCCTTATTCTTGGGGCCTTGGGAGCATTCTGATACGCTCAGGGTGACTCTTGGTAGTGTCATTACTAGTCAGAAAACTGGGAGGCAGAGATGCCACAGAGATGCCTGATGACACCACAACTTTTGCACAACTGTTTCAGATTTGAGCTCTTTGCACGTAGCATTACCTCCTTGAATGTGAAGCTTGGTCCGCTAGTGTCTATCTTTGTTGCCTCCTTCCTCAGAGCAATGACTGCCATCACCTTGTGCTTCTTTTTGAGACTGGTAGCGATGAGTCCCATGGTCTTTATGGCACATGAATTTTGCTTTTCCACTGCTTTGTCCTCTAGCAGGTTCATTTCTTATTGGAACAAGAGAATAACCTCCACATCCAGGGGACACTCGCTTCCAGGTCAATCTCAATCCTTTGAGATTGCATAATTCATATTAATTACACACACACACACACTCTCTCTCTCTTATATAATACACACATAAATTCTCTTATGAAATAACTTTGTCCATTGCTGGGGCCACTGCAGATGCCACTCACTGCCTTTGGGATATAACCTCCTACATTGTGCTGCTAATGCTCTCATGATTGCAATTAACTCTCAGCCTGCTTCTTCCTCCTACTGCTCTCTTATTTGCCTTCAGAGATGGTATCATTCCCAGCCTCATTTCACTGCAGTGAATTTGGACAATCCCAGCTCACCGTCTGAGTCCTGTTTCTGGCTCTCAGAGGTGCAGGAGCACAAGACTTCCAAAATACAATTCTCCACTTAGGCTGAAGCCATTCTGAACCATCCCTTAAAAACACCATTTGTAAGCCAGCCAAATAATATGTGATCATTAAAACAATGTCTGCAGAGGTGCCAGGACATTGCCCAATAGTGTTTATGAAGATTTGGGCCAGATACTGTGTATAAGCATTTTAGTACATAATACATAAATGGCCTGTGCTTGGGCATCAGAGACATGGCTATCACAGTTTCAAGGATTAGCAGCAGCTCACAAAATGCCTAAATCTTTTGCTGTCTCCATTTTGAAGACAGGCTTTGGTGGGCTGTAATTACATTTCATCTACTCTGGCCACTGCTCTCCGAGTCTCCCTCCCCGCTACCCTCCTGAAGGGCTCTTTGCTGTTTTTTAATGAAATAGCCTGAACAAACATAAAGCTTCCAGTGAGGCAATGCGATGTTGGTTACTAAGCAGCCTTTGTAAAGAGCGTGCACTGCTTAAACACCCTCCCCCTTTTATCACTTGGATGTTATCTGCACAACAGGCCCAGTTGTAAGTAAATGCTGACAGTATAATATGAGCAAGCTTTAGCTTTCTGCTCCCACATTATGCTTTTAACATGCTACTTATTTTGAGGGAACTGAACAAAATTACGGTGATGATTCTTAGCTAAAATTACCTGGTGCATGCATACTATCCAAGAAATCTAACAAAAACATTAAATATGTCCCAGGAAATCAAATTTATAGTGCAGGAAAAGCTTAGTGACTTCATTGCTCAGATTACCAGTTGGATATCAGTTTCATCATCAGCAACCTCCAATTTCCTGTTTTGCTTATCGTAGAATTACTGTTTTCTTTTTTTAATGTTTGCATAGCCCATACGGCAACAGCTACACCAAGATTAGATACAGTTTTTTTTTATGATGGATTAAAGACTATGTTTGTTTTATGATATTTTAAGAAATAATAATAATAAAAAATCAGGAACTGAATGTATATAAAACACAAATAATGCTTATATGCTTTTCTTTTTTACTATTGGAAAAAGTATGATTCATGGCAGTATGTGCATTAGTACTCTGTAACCATTGCTGATTTGTGCCCTGCTTTGGAACTGTTCCTTCTTACTGACTAATAAGTGCCACTAGACCTCTGGCAGTTCATAATAATGTTATATATTTCTAGTCTTTACAGAAACTTTTTTGCCTCTTCTGTCTTTACCTGTATGAATCAGACAGTGTGTCATCTCTTTGTGCTTAAAAACTTTCCTATTAATCTTACAAGTTGCCTGGTCTTGCAAAAGCCTGACCCTCTACATTGTTTCACATGCCTATGGACCTCCCTTATTGCAGAATGATTTTTTTTTTTCCCAAGGATAAATGTATTTCTTTGTAATTTCCAATCATTCTGTGGAACTGTAGCTTTTTCCTCTAATGCAGAGCTTCAAACCCAGTTGATAAGTCTCAAAACTCCTTTCAAGCTGTAACATCTCATTGGCATCGCTCAAATTCCTCAGGAGGTTCCTGAACAAAAGCTTTGATGCTGCTTGGAGATTTTCCAGCCAGACTCACAACAGTCACTTCCAGGGATGTTTGGGTTGCCCAGGAAAGGACTTTTACTTAGGATCAGTGCACCAGTTCTGCATATCTCACAGCTTTAGGTTGGGCCTGTAGTTCCTTTACTGAATTTTAATCTAACTTTTGAAAAGTGCGGCACGCGCAAAGCAAAATGAGAACTTCCGTCCATGACTAAAATCACACTTATGAGGTCTCTATAGTGAAGGAAGAAGAAAGGAAAAATATGTGATCAATTTGTGGGTCAGCAGGTGGTGACAGTGTGGAGTTAGGTAATGCATATTCACCAAGTGTATGTATTCACTGTACCAGGGGATAAACACATTTTCTGTTGTTATTTAGGATTAAAAATAGGAACATAATAGAAGTAAAACTGCTTATTGAAGCAGTATGAACCTGACTTAAAGAAAACAAATCTTCTAGTCACCTTTAACAATTAATTGGCAAATTTTTTAATGCTGTATTTTTCATTTGGAAAAAACACACTGTAAGATTTGCTGAGATTCAAAACCTATGTTAATGCACAAAATAAATTCAGCTTCCTGACTATTAAGAAGTTATAAAAATGCAGTAGATTTTTAAATGCAGAAGCCTACAGAAAATTTCTCTTGTCCTCTTGCAAGCATCCGAATCTCCTGGTTGAAAAGTAAACGTTAGCTAACAGACATTCAAACTAAAACAGTAATTACATGTGCAAGTAATTATTTCCTATTTGCAAGATCTGACTTGTCTACTTCAGCAGTTACATAAAGTTTTGAGGTTATCTTCTGCTTCTTCTCCTTGAAGAACAATGTGGCAGTATTCAGAAAATTTTCCCCTCTGGTGCAGGTGAAGTTTAGTTCACAAACCCAAGTGTATGCATAAAACATCCACATTCATCAGTTCAGGAAATCAGACTACCCTTTTGGGCACTTAAACTCGGATAGCCAGGATCAAGAAATTTTAAGCAGAAGTTCAATTAATATCAGTGCAAATCCTCCTCCTGCATCTCCTTTGCCTTTGTGAAAAGATGGACTTCCCAGTGGGCATTTTGCAGGCAATTCTGCCAGCTGGATCAATAGGGGAAAATACTAGCAATATTTGGAAATCTGTCACCTAGGGTTCCCCAAAAGGCCATTTCTGCAGCTTTTATTGCGAGGACCAAATAATACATTTCATAAAGGAGGGAAGAGAAATCATATGTGTACACATGTCCACAGTTTTCCCTGTCTTCTCTCATTCAAACATGCTTCTCAACCCTATCTCTCATGTGAATGTGGCTGGTACTTGCATTTATGCAAGTAAGAAGGACTTCAGCCACAGGTCATCCTAAAGAGGATGTTGTTAGCATGTATGACAGAAAAAGGATTAGAAATANAGACATTTGTCATCTTGAGGTGAGATACAGAATCTGGACTAGCTATAGAAATCAGTGGAAAAGGAGATCTATCAAAACAGACTATTCCAATTGTTTGCCCAAAATGCAGTGATCCAAACGCTTCCCTTCCCTTCCCTTCCCTTCCCTTCCCTTCCCTGTTAACTGAGCAACAGACCACTAAAGCCTTGAGATATATTAAATTGTTGCCCTGGAGTGGGTTTAGACCAGACAAAGAAGAGGTTTTGACACACCATTTATGGGATTAGCCTGTTTTGACACCAACAATTGCTATATTTGTAATATCACTGTGACTCTAACAATGTTTTGTTTGTCTAAGTGAAATAATGTTTAATTTATGGAATAAAGTACTCTAAATATATTGTAAATTTGTGCATTGTAAATATAAATCTAATATATGGCTATAAATGGGTATGACAGTAAGTTGTTTTGAGTTAAAAATGGTGTCCCTGACAATCAGTTCTTAAAAGCTTTTTCAATAAAGAAACTAAAAGTCTGGGGACAACAAACTGCTGTCAAGATTTGGCTCTTCTGGGTGGTTCTCTGGTTTTATCAAGTAAGATTATTAAAGAGAAATCAAATGGCATGTTGGCCTTAAGTTTCTGACCCTCTGCACAAAACATATTGCCCACAAATCACACTTTAGTGCCCAGTGGATGTTTGTTGCCTCTGCTGTCTGCCCTGATAAGCAAGGTCCATGGGCTGTGTGTGGTTTTTCAGCTTCAGTCTTTTGTCAAGAGTAAGATTAACACTAAGAAGTGAAAAACTTGCATTCACAGCTTAGCACTCACTTATTTTTTATTCTGCTTCACCCTTTTACTAAGTGGTACCTGCTTAATTCCAAATAATCTATTTTCCTGAACCTTTTAGTGAGTTTGAAGTATCCAGTGTTAATGCACAGCCAGAGGGGGAGGAAGAAAAGGTGGTTATGGTGTGAAACCAGAATCCGCAATGATTACAGGGCCGTGAAACTCACGTTCAGTGCAAGCTACTGATGGGAGACTCTTCCTTTTAAGTAGTGCTGAATCACCCTCAGAAACCTACCCTCTATTTACTAGGCAAAGAAGAATAAAGTCATATGCCCCACTACTGTATAAGGCACAGGTCTTTCACAGTCTCTGTAAATTTTCCAGCTATGAACGGAAGAGGAGATGCCAAAATGACTGTGTTGAGGTTTCCATGAGTTACCAAATACCTCATGAAAAAGCTTGCTTGCCCGTTCAAACAATTTGAAACCAGATCAATGCATCGAAACACTGCTTTTAGTATACACTAGCCCAGCCATTTATTCAGTAGCATTTGGATAATTCAGATTCTGTCAGATCTGCATATTGCCTTGGACCATCTCCTCCCCCAGGCCTGGGCTCTTGGTGGGGACCCAACTGCCCCCTCAGCTTGCGTAGAAAGAAAATTATTCCTGTTTTCATGTGCTAAACACATGCACACGCTCAGAGAGGTATGTGGTCTTACCTCCACATTGCTACTAAGGATTGCCACTGCAACATAGTCTCTTTTGCTCTTTAACTGTATTTTATTTCAACAGGTGCCTTTTCAGTGGAGCAGCAATTCAGCTAGCACTCACCTCCCATCATGGCACACGTCTGCAGACCTGCAGCTGCTTATTCCAAGCCACATTTGTCCTACTCACTGTATATTCAGATTGCATTTCTGGTAGGACTTACTACTGAAGAAACGGGTCAAGCATGCAGGAATTTTTGACAAAGACTTCTTTAAAACAGCCCTATCAATCTATTGTGTACTGTATTTCACTCACACGTTATGAAATAAGACTAGGGAAAATGTTCATCTGTGAAAAATTCCCCAAAGAGAGGCACGTCAAGACCTCTAGTCTTTCCATATTGTTATGAATGAAACTCAAAGTTTCAAGTATCAACCCTCAAAAGAAATCACTAGGGATTTCCACTGATTTCCACCCCCTCTCAATTTTAAAGTAACTGCATTAAAAGTATGTGTATTTATACAGTAAGGCATAATGCACACACACACAGAGAACAGCGGCTGCTGCTCCTGATGCAGTGAATGACAAAAAAATTGGCTGTGGTTCAGAGAATACTCCATGTTTTGGAGACTGTCATGACAGGCAGGGATTAGATTTTACATGAGTGGTGATGAGGATACTTCTACTGACATGTGGGGGCTGTATGTTTTCTTGCCAACGGTGCTGAGCCACATAATTCATCTTTCTCACTGAGAAAGGAGCACATCGGCTACAGAGACTCCCTATTTACACAGGGAGGACTACACTGTGCACAAATGGAGCATAGCTATGTATTGAATCCAGCACAACAGATTATTAAGGCTGATTTTCTCCCTGTTAATTATTTAGAATTTCTTACCTTTTGCAGCTGGGACTGGCATCACTACAGAGTAACTGTGCTAGCTTGTCACTAAGAACAAATAGACCCCTGCTCCAAAATAGAGCAGAAAATCAACCCCTGCAGATGTATAAATGTACTGTTTTGAGATATTTTAAATGCATATTTTCTTTCAAGAATCATCACTTCTTATTTAGTCATACTGCTGTGTTATAAGTAAATTTCTAGTTTTCATACTTTGAGAATGAACAGGTGTGGGACACAGACCACCCAGATAAGTGTGGGAGAAGCTGCAGCACCAAACATCCCAACAGAGGTTGGTTATCACCAGTCTGTAAGTACAGGTTTATGGTGAATGGTTACTTTTAGATACCTCATCTACAGAACAGTAAAAATAGGAAAAGTGAAATGTTTCTATTCTGTATTATATTGGTATATTGCTTTACCATTAATATTTTTAAAGAGTTTATTTAAAGGCAGTTACTGGCAGTATGTTGTTTTTGTAGAGTGTAGATTGAGTGGACTAGACATCTTTATTTTATATCAGTGTTTTTTAACTAATCAGCACTTACTATTTTTGCTGCTTACATGTGTAGTACAATACTTAATGAAGCTGGCAAGCAGTTAAAAAAACCCTGGTAAGCATGTTTCAGCTTCTGTCAGAGTCACTGTATGACCAGGTGGGTTTATGTTTTGGAACCTTCCCCCGAGCCATGCAAGCCATGATGGGACTTTTGGTCTGTGCAGTATACAGGTATGCTCATAAGCAATTTCTGTGGTACCCTCCTTTTTTTTTAAACCAGCTCAAATAAAAAAAGACTGAAGCTAGAGGCTTATGCCAAACAATAAAAACTTGAGATTAGTGGGTTTTAAAAATGTTATCTGCCATTCCAGCCCAGCAATTTTAGATTTCCGGGTTTGAGTAAGATCACGAGTGATAAAACAGGTACAATAAAAGACACTGTTCTCGTGATATTTCCAGAATGACCAGACAGTAAATCTCACTAGGCAAATAGATTTCCAGCATACCTCTGATGTCTAGAGGTCTGAATAAACAGAATTAATTTATTAGGGTTCACTCATCACTTGGGTTGAGTGTGACCCAGTGCTTGTGTTGCAAATTCAGGCATGGCTTTTAAATGATCTTGTAATCTCCAGTTTTGAGTTTGTGGTTCAAATGAAACCAAAACTTGAAAATCAGAAACTCAGCTATTATCTTGTTTTGTTCCAGTTTCCACCTCAGGCAATAAAGGCTTGAACCTTAGCCTATGTTTACCCCAAACTTGCCAAACCTAGCTCAAATGTGGGGTTCAGCAGCAGCATCGGGTGGCAACCAGAGTCAGGATGCAGTGCCATGGTATTAAGCACTATAAACTAAAGAATCCCCATTCAAAGAATTTTAAAAGTACTGCTAAGTTTCTTTATTAGAAATAGCACAAAGCTACAACAGGAAGAGGACTGAATTCTGCTTGGGAAGTACAGAAGATCTGAAATATTTTCTAAGACAGCGAGAGCATGTTTTAAGAACATAGATGCACATGTGGAAAACTTTCCTCTGGCTGTGGTAGCCAGATTTTAAAAGGAGTGAGGTTCATTTAATATACCCTGTAAAAGCATCAAAAAGGGAAGACTGACCTGTAACAATAAGGGCACATCTGCACTGGAAACTGGCTGTAGATTTGGTGCATTAAAGGGTCCACAGCGGCTGCTGTGCACGCAGTACAGTAACACATCGTGTATTCCCATCCTTATGGGACTAGTGCTTCTTGCACTAGGTCTTTGAGCATCTCAACAGAGAAAGGGGTATTTCTCCATAGTGCAGCAAAGTCACGATGGTTAATCATGTGAGGTTAATCACGATGGAAAATGTCCCCAGCCAGGTATTTTTGGGAGGATATCACCATCCTTAGAAGGCTGAATTGCTTTCTGTCATGAGAAACAGGTCTGCTATTTCTCCAGTCCTTTGGGTGAATCCCATTTAACCTTTGCTGTGGTGTCCTGAGGAGCTCTTTATTAGACTCTCAGGCAGAAGAAAGGAGGGAACGGTACCTTGGGGAGCTGCAGATTTCCCATGAGCTGTATGTTTGGAGCCTGAAATGTTTGTCTTTGAGGTCTGAGTTGGAGGCCCATAAATTTCTGCCTGTTACTGCAGCTACTTCAGAAGGAGACAAGACCATGTGGTAATCAACAGGAAAAAGGGATGTTGGTATGTAAACTGACAGAGAATAGTGCCTTAAGAACTACTGCCATCGACTTAGGACCCGAGACACTGCAAACATATAGCTTGATATGTGTGCAATCCGAAATCAAAGATTGTCTAGTCTATGAGATTAACAGCCACTGGGTCTAGCTGAGATCAAGCACTGCTGGTCACAGTGCTGTTGGCCACAGTAGAAACAGTTAGGAGAAGATGGTTAGTCTCTTGAGGGCAACCAACAAAGGAGACAAAACATGCTAGAAAAAAAACAAATGCCAGTGTTCTTGTTGCCCCCACTTTACAACTGGAAACTTGAGGCAGATAAAGGTTAGTTTGATTCATATCACCTACAGAATCTGCTGCAGACTTGAGAACCATGTCTGGTATCTAAAGTCTGGGTCCAGGTCCTTTAATATAATTCCACTTCCTTGCTTCCTGCTTCCTTAAAATTGCTTGGTGAAGTCTAAAGTACCATTGCCAAAACAGCTGCCTCACTATGTACTTTTTATTCATTCATATTTCACCTCTGATTTTTACTAGAAACCACAGCTTCTCCAGCCTGGGGATTCCTTTTGACACTGCAATAACAAAAAACCCATTTTGCTCATCACTTTCTCCCAATGGGAATATCGTGTACTGTGCTTGTATCTTCTGCGTGCTGGAAACACTCTGCTAGAGATTCAGAACTCACAGCTCTAATGTGCCCTTCTTATCTGTGTCAGACTGGGTAGACAAGAGCTTAAGAGGGAAGAGATGCAATCTTTTTTTTCATCTTCTCTGCCTCCAGATCTCACCTTCCTGTTCTCACAGTCCATGTAAATAGTAGCAGGAGAAAAAGAGAGAGACTTGGGATGGCTGTTGTCATAAAAATGAGGTGTCTCTAAAAGGAAGCCCTTTTCACCTTATAGTATTTGCTGATTTTCTCCACTAAATGTATGGATGCTACTGAGAAAAATGCCAAAATATATTAGAGCAGCCACAGCCATCAGACTGTCAGGCAAGCTAACCGGGAGTAAGGATCCTGTTGAGTTCAACGAGTCTTTTGTGATTTCCAATGCACTATGAAAAAATGCCTTCAAATTACCCAAGAAGTATGTTAATAGCTGACTAATGCACAAGCTGGCAGGAATCATTGCTGCTTGAGCACGGCTCATTAATCTTACTGTTCATTAAAGAAATTCCAAACTTTTTAATAAACAATTTTTATTTAAGATGTAAAGAACAGTGGAGTGCGCTTTTTGCTAGGCAAGTGAGCTCCCTGTGAAAATAAAACATTTCTTTACATTTTTTTGCATGTAAAGCCATCTTTCTTCCATCACTAGGAAATGCACGGAGTACTTGCTACTTCTGTAAACTCTCAGGGCTAATTTTTTAATCTTTCTTTTCACCTTTGCAAGCTTGTCCTTCCTAAGCTGAAAACCTCTTGCCGCTGATACCCAGCCCGTTTCTGCATGAGGCAGGCAGCATTTCTCTCTGGTGAGGAGCTGGGAGCTGTTGGGGAGCAGAAATGAGAGAATAGAGCTTCTTGCTGACAGCTGGACAGCATGCTGCGTGCTGGCCTGCAGCACTTGAAGTACCACTTCACATCAGTTCAGACCCAGTTGTGGTCGTGTTTCCACACGAGACGACACCTTGGGGGCCTCCCGTTTCCCTGGCCTCCTGGGAAATACTGCACTCCAGCTTTGTGAAATGGATACCTGGGCCAATTTCTTATACTGGGGCAATTGCCTTCATGTTCCTTTTGCCTGTGGTTGTGGTCTGAAGTGTTGTAGTGGAATCGACAACTCTGTCCAGTCTTATTCTTTGGGATCCCTTCATCTGTACAGCATGACTTATTCAATGCAGTAGTGAAAATGAAAAATAAACTGCATTATTACCAGGAGTTACAGCAACATGGTTGGTTTTGGTGGTTTTGTCAATAAACACCAGGGCAGAACACCTTAACATCAGACGTTGCAAAGTCCTGATTGCACAGAGCAGAGAGGTAGAAAAAAAACCACAAAAAACCATCTGATCAGTGTTATCACTGATACTTTACATTCATGTACATCTCAGTACAGACATATGCTAACTTTTCTAAGTAAATGCTCTTCAAGGTTTCTACAATAATTTTATTTGCCTTTCAAAACAACCCAGGCTTCAGGATTTATTAATGCAGCAATTAGTATGCTGATCATGCCCAGCATGCTTAAATCTTTATTGGCTGTATGCACCACCGAAAGTTTTAGTTTTATTAAACCTGAGCCTCCTACATACTGCTGTTTAGTGTGTGTTACAAAACTAAGATCAGCTCTGAATGTAATGTAACCCACATGTTGGATTGCTTGCTTCAGTGACTTACAGAAATATTTCAGGTAGCAAGTATTTTCTTAGTACTCTGTTATAAAAATATGTCAGGCACACAATGTTTGCATTATATGTTCCTTTTCTGTTCTAGAAAAAGAATTCTGCACCAACCCCCTGTGATCCATTCTGAACAGTCATTTGCACCAACTGTGTATCAAACTACTGTGAATCATCATGTTTCAGTGAAGATTTTGCAGTGAGATAGACAATGGGTTAAATTAAGGTACAGTTATATTCATCATCTGTAGATAGATAGATAAATAGGTAGATAGAGTACATACTGTATCTACAAAGCAAAAACTAGGCATAGGTTTTAGGCTTTATTCACATGAAGGAAGGGGCAAGTGCAGCTGAGATGTTTTTTTTTTCCCCCAGCGAGTGCCAGAGACTGTAGGAAATCTGCCAGGCATGGTACGGGGCATATTGATCTTTGCAGAATTGTCTGTCTTTCACACCCTGAAGACAAAAATGTCAGCATGATGGAGCAGCCTCCTGAGAAGCCCTGGCCTGAGGCCCTCAAGGCAGCACTGTCCTGCCCACTGACTTGCAGGCACCAACTGGGCTCTTCCTACAAGCACAGTTATTCCCCTGCCACTGCATCCAGCTGCAATACTGGTGTTTACAACATCTACAGGAAAGAGGAGAGCCAGGGCCGATATGATCTGTGAGAATAATTGTAACAGGTGATGTAGAGGCTTGGCCAGGTGGTTAAAAATGTTTATTGCCTTACACCATACAAAGAAGAGGCAGTTTGCCACGTTTGTTTCAGATTCAGTCTGTGGCGATTTATACAATTAATCTGACTAATGGAGCTAGTCTAAAGAGACATCTAACAACATGAGTTGCCCCCTGTAACGTACAGTTTAGTTTTGGTTCCAGCAGATGAACTTTCAGACGGGGGCTGCAGGTGACATGCCCAGCCATCGATCCCCTTTCCATCCCAGGTTATCACCTGCTGTAAAAGTGGAAGCAGAAATGGGTTTGCTGTTGCGCTTATACTGTTGGCTGCCTGGCACACTGATCTGATACAACGTGTGGGCATTCGGCCCTCTTCTGCCACCTCTGCTATGGCAAGAGTCTCCCACCTGGGTTTTGTCAACACTAACGTCCAAGAGACCCTAGCGAATTATCTTAAATTTCTGTGGCAGGATTTGCTGAAGCCTCTCTGTCAGAGCCCCCTTGAGTGCAGGATTTAGGACTGAGGGCAGATCGAGAGTTCTGCATTTGCAGAGCAAGAACAGCACTGACAAGCCAGGATTCGCCAAATTACAACAGCAAAAGGAACCTGAAGCCTGGCAGAGGAACCCCACTACCCCACCACTCCGTAGCCAAATTTCTGTGTTTAAACGTATTACACTTATTCTGTTATACTGAGATAGCTGGCGAAGATGTTCTCCGGGGAGAAAAAATAAAATTGAAAAAATAAAATTAAAAAAATAGATAACTCTTGAAGCTGGCCAACAAATTTCTGCTCCATCAGCTGAATACATTTGAAAGTCAACACACTCAGGCTTTGTTGGAGCTAATTCCAGCACTTAGGATTTAAGTGCGAATCCCCCTCCCTTACCCATAAATACACACATTTAAATGTGTTTGAGTGTTTCATGTCATCTCAAATTCCATGGCATCCACAGAAAAAAAGCCAGTCTAAAGTCAACAAAGCCCACAATTGACGTTGTAAAAAGAGGTGCTATTGGGAATTAATTTCTGTTTTCTATGTTATATCCACCACTGTTAGCACAATTGCTAGCCCTGAAAACAGTCTTAAAGTTAAATTTGGTTTATCTTTGTTAATCATCATAAGTAGAAATACAGTTTTGCAGATTTAGTAGAGATCTAGTCAGGCTAAGCAGATTATGGAAAACTCTAAAAGAGTTAAATTTGATGTAAAACAAGTGTTTTGGGGGTTTAAGGATGTTTTTTTTCTCAAAATTCACAATGCTTGAAATCCAGATAGTAGCAACAGACAACATGAATGAAATGCTAGAACTGCTAAAACCAATGGTAATTTAGCTATCAACTGGAGCAGGATTTTACATGCTGTATCTGTTCCTGCTTCAACATCTTCCCTCCAACCTACTAGATTTATTTCAGTCATATCCGTGTTGAATCTGGGCCAGTTAGGCCACCTCTTTTTCTCTTATAAAGCACATGCACAACCTTTGCTACCACAGAATAAGTAATTCATAGATCAGGGCTACTTTCCCAGCCTCCTTCCAGCCTTCACACAGAGCAACAGAGCTCCGAATGGCTTGGTGGCTTTCCAAAAACTGCAGAGAGTGACTAAACGAGCAAGAAGGTAAACCTAAGTTCCTCCAAAACATACGCTAGTGACTGAAACCCCTTTCTTGTGGATCCAGTTCTTCATGGTGGCTGCACCATGGTGAATATATGCCTCAGCTAAGGCAGGGATGATGCCTGGGCCTGAGCCAGGTGGCACTCACTTGGAGTTGCAGTGACCAAGGGTGGGCGTCCTAGGGATAGGGGCACGCTGCAGAGCCCAGCCTTGGAGCAGCCTACCTGAAGAGCTGAGCTAAAGGAATGAGACCCACACAGGCCGGGAGGAGGAGGAGTACAGCTGGATGTGACTGGTAGAGTTCAAAAGACAAACCCCCACAACTGCGTTGCTCTTACTGGAAGCAACTATGGGAGGAGAAAAGGACCCACCAAAACGGACAGTGTCCCCAGTAAGGGGACACTGGCTGCTATGATCCCTATAGTAAAGGTTATGGAATTCTTCAGTTTGATGTTTGAGGACTCTGACAACCACATGTGCATATTTACATGGAAAATAACCCTCTTCACTTTATCTCCCTGTATATTTAAACAGCCCACTCGTCACCAACAGGCTCAAACAACTTTACCTACCCTTTCCTTCCCTCTCCATCTCCTCCCTTTGATACAAGGGAGTCCAGTTCCACCTGTGTACACAGCTGTATAATTTTTCCCAGGTTAAAGATCCTGGAGTTTTACATCTGTTCCTGACATTCCCCGTCCTGGACACTGGCAGAGAGAATACTGGGATGGCTAATGATCATTCCCTCAGACATTTTATTAGATCCTTTTGAGTGTAATACTGAGATTATACTTTCAAGCCTAGTACTCTGCTGTTTTTAACAGCTTGCCTCATACAGTCCAAACAAGTTTAGTATTAAAATAAAATAATAATAAAAAGAAGTGTAGAGGTGTTGCCACAAAACCATCTGTTCAAACATCATCAAGAGGGGAAATCCTGCATATAAAATAATAATTTCTACAGCCTGGCATTACCGAACAGTCAGGCTTGCCTGCTGAAGCAGGTAGGGCTATTGTTAGAGAATTTTCTTTAAATAAATAAAGATTTTATTTGCAGCTTGTGTGAATGAGCTGAGTCATATTTAATGGCTTATCTGGTTTATGCCTGAGTTCTTTCAGGATTCAGGTAGAGGCCAAAAGAGAAACAGAGTTATGCCGCACTCCTATTTTGTTCAATGTGGCTTTTGTCTAACAATTCTCCACCCTTCTCAGTAAGCACTAAAATTTAAATTGTTGTCTTTACATCTCTCATCGAACTTTCATCGTATATTTGTATGAAAGCTGAGCTGAAAGAGCACTTCTTCAAAGAGACGCTGCCAACAGTCCAATGTTGTCTGCAGTTTGCATTAAAGCCAGACACTTTGTTTCATTTTCAATTACCGTGCAGAATTATATATACTCTTCCCTTTTTTATCATCAGATCTGAAGAAGAAAATCAGAGCTGAAACTGTGTTGGCAGCTATAGGATGCCCAAAATGCTTGACTGGTCCTGCAGGAGGGTGCTACTTAGGTCCTGCTTAATAACAGAGAAGCAAGTTCCTTGATGGCATGACCCGTTCAGCTCAATTCAGCCTCTCTTGTCTTTCTTTGTTAGCACTGGGAAAATAATTCAGATTAAGCAGAGTGTGACTTTGAAATAAGAGTAGCTAGGCTGATGCCTATCGCCCTGCGTGTACACGGGTACGTCCGTCTTGGGTTGGAAGCAAATGGCCAAGCCCAAGGCGGAGGCAAGGGGCAGCATCTGCCGTGCAACACCTCGGCAGGACCGACCTCGGCAGCAGGAGCCTCCTCCGGTGATTTCTGTTAGCTTTTGGAGCTTTGCCCAGCATTTGGATCCTCACACAGAGCCACCTGCAGAGCACCCACCACTCGCCCTCCGTCACCAGGTAAGGAAGGAGAGGGTGGCTGACCTCTCCCTCCGAGGCCACACGCCTGCCTGTGCAGAAAGCAGGCAAGAGTCTTCCCACCACTGGGTGACAGGCATTAATCACCCCGCACTGCTGGTTTGACCCTTCAGGACAGGCTACGGGAGCACAGCTTGCTGTGTGTTTCAATTTAGCCTGGCCCAAAACATTGGCTAAATTCTAAGCATCAATCCTCTTTAATATTTTTTTTTTAAAGACAATAAAAGTGTTTTTATCTAATGTATGGGATACTTTTTTCCTCCTACTGAGGAGGAGTAGGATTTGTAATCACAAAAATACTTAAACACGCTCCAAGCTTTAAATGCCAGAGGGGATTTATTCAGCACTCAAATGTGTTAATGGATGAGTTTAAGTACATGCCTAAGCACATTGCTGAATTGGGGCCTAAACCAGCATATTTTCATTTTATTTTTATTTTTATGAAATTTCTTTAAATACTCGTGCAAATAACTTGGTGAAACTTGACTTCACTGGAAAAACATTTACTGGAAATTATTTATTAATTAAAATCCAAAGCCATAATTTTTCATCTACAGATGATGTGCAAGATTTTTCCAGTGTGAATTTGATGTGGTACAGAATTTCAGGTACAGAGAAGAAAAGGTGGGCAGTCATCTTGAAACCGTAGGGAAATATAGCAGAGGCAAGGGAAACCAGGAGGCATGTATAACAAATGCTATAAAAATATATCCACAGGTTTTAATCAACAATTTCTGGGAAGAAAATTCCTTGGGAAAATAATTGTTTCGTTGCTTCACACTGAAATTTCTGAACAGATTCAGCAAGGGGGTTTTTAATATGAACTGCCCTTGGAAATTAGAGTTTCAAAATAGATACAGCACAGCGAGCAGCTGGGAAGAAACTTGGTTGACTTCTGTGAGGTGCAGAGCTTGAAATACTGACTCTGTTTCAAGGTCTTGCAGCTCCTGCCTCCCCCACCCTGCCTGGCTATTTCCTGGCTGCCGCTCTCCTGCTTGAATTGGAGCCCAATGAAGCAAACTGTCACAACAATTGTAACTCAAACCCTACGTATTTCTCAAAACTGTATTGCACTCTTCCAGGTAACCAGCTTCTTTACTGCCCTGAGCTGCAGATGCTGAAGTAGACGTGAAGCATAATTTGACTGCCAGTCTACAAGAGAGATACGAGGTGCAGCTTTCTGCATGTCTAAAAGAAGACTCAGAGCGAAGAGTTCCCATCTGTACGCTGGGGAAACACCCACGCCACAGCTGAAAAAGAAAGATAAAATTACAGGATGAAATCTCCTCACGTGCAGACAGCACAGTGCCAACACCTGACATACCCACAGATGAGTGTTTTGCAGCATTTAAAAGTACAAGGTATCAGCACCAGCTGCCACATTCCTGGTACTGGTGAGATGCTACTTAGGGAAAGTATTTAACCCTCCTCTCCAGCACTCACCTTCAATGATACAGCAGGAAAAAGATACCTGCCTTTACAGATTTTATTACCACAACTGCCCTGACATCTGCCAGGAGCATCAGTGGCCACTGGGGTTTGCCGCTGCCGCCGTTTGGCGTGAGCAGAGCCTCGCGGCAGCACCACAGCCAGCCCGGGATGACAAAACTCACGTACAAGCTCTGTTTAATACTTCTCCAACAGAGTCACTGCAGGGCTGAACCTAGACCCATAAACACACTTTAAGGGTTAACATCTGCAGAAAACTCAGAGTTTATGGTTAGAGGTGTTTTGGGTAGGTTACTGCTTGCTGCTTCACAAAATCCTCACGCTGCCATTTTCAAAGCTCAGCGATGGAGCTGTCATCGACCACAAAAGTAAGCCAAAGCACACCAGTGCTGAGGATACGTTTATGCACATGGTTTTCCTATGCTCAGGAAATCTGGGGCTGGGAGGGGGGGGGGCTGGAATTGCACATGCCAGTACCAAACATGATGGACGCTGTCCCTGGGGCAGCAATTGCAGCCGGCATCCCGCCAGCAGGATGTACCCTGGTTTTAGGGCTGGTGCCTCTGAGCTTGGAGGGTCCTTCCTCCTGAAAAGTGAGAGCTGTACCTACCCCACACGAGGATGTGTGAGGATTAGCTCTCTCTAAAAACAGACGTCTCCTCTGTGGATCGCAATTTATATTGTGCGAGAGGCCTCGCCCAGGACTGGGTAGTGCTGCCTCCAGCCCTGTGCAAACATGCGGGCTGACAGACGGTCTGTGACAAAGGGCTCCTGGCCCGAAAGTGTTGGGACAGGTGATGGAGACAAACATGTGGATGGGAGAGGGGGAGGAGGAAGGTGATGGATGGAAATACAAAAGTAGCAGGATGTCTTTGTGCTTAATAGCTGCCAAGTGCTCCACTAGGGCTATTCAGCCGAAATAAAAAGCATGTGAACTCTGCTAAAATAAAAGCACAATACTGTAATTGCAATACAAGAACCCAGAGATACATACTTATAAAAGAAAATAACAGTTAAAGCTATTTTTAAGCTTTAAGCTATTTAAAAATAACATTTAAACCTTTTAATATAAAGACAGACTTTTGGGGAAAAAAAATTCCACGTGGACTTTAGCAAATCCTGGGAACTTGCCCTCTACTCATCTGTCTCCTGGTGGGAGAGCAGAAACTTTGTGAAGACAAAGATCAAACTGTCTGTGAGAGGGTAGCAAATCCTATACAGAAACATCTTCCTCCTTCCCTGAGGGTACAGATACCTCTCCTTTTATCTTTCTGGACAGGATGTGTCCTGGGTCCAAATGAGGTCAAAGAAGAAATTGGCCTCTCCATGTGACACAGAAGCCCAGGAGCAGCACACCACAGGATTTTTCTAGCAAAAAATATCAATAGGGTCAGCACAGAATTGCCAACTCTGACAGCCTTTGGGGGACCCAAGGATATTGTGATTTTTAAAGGAAGTTTGCAGCAAGGAGGAAAGTAGGGTTATGGAAGAGGGCCAAAGGAGCAGCCTTACAGACCATACCCTGTAAGGGATCGATTTGAGGGCTGTGGGGCTTATGATGGATTTCCCCATGAATCCTTATGCTCCACCTGGCTGGAGGGGCAGATCCGAGCCCTGCACAGTCTACTTCTAGTCCATGTAGAGGGAGCTGTTAACTGAGAAACTGAGCATTTCAGAAAAAATTTACTTAGAAAGTTTCTTGTGAGAAACAGCAGTGAGACCAAGTAGTTAAGGGATGTGTTACAGTTAAAATAATACAATTATTTCCTTTCTTCTTTCATTCTACCATTTATTAATCTTTTCTTTCTCCAGCCCCACAGGCCAGTTCTCCTCTTGTGTAGGAAATGAAAGTCAGGAAGGGCGCCACTGAATTCAGTGATTCATCTGGACGCCATGCAGTAAATGCTGTATTTTAGAATTCCCCTTTCAATGAATTTCTGTGCAGGAGAAAGTAATAATCTCTTTCGTCTTCTGAAAAAGGACTTGAATTAATCATTCATTTATCTTAATTAGTTTTTTAAAAATCTTTCCAGAAGAGAGCTTACTTACAAAAATATTTCTTTTACTTCCTACCTGTGATCATTACTTACATTTAATACAACAGCTAATCCCCCATGCCTAATAATTTATGTTCAGTCAAGTTACCTTTACAGTCATAAGAAAGATTTCTATTGAGTCCAGTGAGAAAAGGCATTGGGCCCCTAATCTACTGGCAGAGACCCTGGCCAAATTGCTGCACCCTCTGCAAAGGCCAGAAACAAAGTGAAGAAGATGGGACATAAAGAAAAGAGGGAGAGCAAGCGAGTGAGGGAAGGAGGGATGAAGAGAAATTTCCAATGGCATTTCCGTGGAAGTCAATGACAATATTCATACTGGCTCTGTTTGCAGGAACATGCCTTTAAGCAATTGAGCTGAGCCCTGCCTTGGCGTGGGATCAAGCCTCACAGACCCCCATCCAAATCTCCCATCCTATTCTGCGCTAAGCCTGATCTGACAGCAGGTGAGATCCTAGTGTTAACAGTCCACTTCCCCTGCCGTTTCTATCTCCATGGTGAATGACTTGCAGGTTCTCCCAGTGGTCTTTGGAAGTAGAAGAAATAAATGCACACTTGTTTTTTTTTAATGGAATAATTTTAAAATAACAGGTACTTAAATCAAAGGCTACAGCTGTGCATAAAACTGCTACTTGTAAGCATTTTCATTCACTATCTGAGTGAATCTAACTATACAGGGCCATTAAAACATTTTCCTCTTTTGCCTTGTGCAAAGAAGGATATTGGGTGGGATTGCAGTTTTAAATCGAACTGGACTTTTTCACAATTGTGAAATGGAAGGAAGGAAGAAGAGATGCAAGACAAAGGGAAAAAAACCCAAACCCCAGTATTGTTGACCTTGTACTAAACTGCTCAAAATCACATTCACTCAGACTAGTTTCACAGAGGTGCCCCTGGGTGGTCTTGCTTCCAAAGACACAGCGAGATCTCTGTCTGATGCATTTTACTGTATTAAGCTTGGGGAAATGAAATATATCTGGAGGTGGGAAGTTGCTTTGCTTGCAGCCATATCCATTGGGCTTTAGGAGCGCTTGGGACAGGCACTTGGGAGTTTTCAGTCTTAAACTGTGAAGGCAAAGGTCCACCACTAATTCCAGGGGGTTAACTTCATGATTTCACACATTACACCAGTCTCCATAAAAGCAAATTCCCTTGCATGGGGGCTATGTGAGCTTGCATGTTGCGAGTCTTTTACAGGAGGGTTGGGTTGCATATCTTGCACATAATTCAAGAAGAAACAGAATCTAACTGATCTAGGCGTGCAATTTCTGCTGCCTAAGGCCTATTGAAGTGCAAAACTGGAACATGGAAGTCCCTGGGGGAACTTGCACACTGATCTATGGTCCCACTCATATCATAAGTGCTGCTGTTTTCCGTCTTGCCAGAGACCTGTTTCTGAAATGAGAAACAGCATTCTGGAAACCAAGCATCACTACCTTGGGAGTAGAGTTTTGCATACAGAAACGCCATATTTTGGGATCAGCTCTTCTACAAATACAAAGTGTTTTAACAGAAAAAAAAGTATACTTAATATGCTATTCACTTATCAGAAATGTAGACAGCTATGTCGCTAGTAGTACACTTAATTCCAGATGTGCAAAACAGTCACTTTCAAAATAGCAGGTGGCAGCCACAGCCCTGTTGTAATAGTTATCACCAGCTTACAGATACATCACCTCGCTTTTGCCAACGTACACTCCAGATCTCCAAGTGCAAGCGAATTAACATTTTAAAACAACTATGTGAGCTTGTCTGGTGTGATGTTACCTTTCGTAAGCCTAATTTCCCAAGAACAGGAAGGACAAGCATCGGTCAGTTTGGAAAAGCCAATGGAATTTATGTCCAGTGCTGCCTGGGCAAGAAGTCAGTGCTCATTTATCACACTGTACGTTTCTTTCTCCAACAGGCTGAGGAAAAAAAACCATAGTGATGGCAAATCAAAAGGATCCAATTTATGTTACCAGAGAACTTCTGGTACATTTTGCACTAAAAATCAGTGGTGATTTTGGTTCAGTAGCTTTTTACATCTTGCAAGCACTTCAGATACCAAAAATCCTTGGTTAGCAGAGCTCTAAAAAGAAGAAAAAGTTCTCCTCTCTTACTCCTCTTTAGCAGCTGAGCAGGTCAGACTGCAAACCAACAGCAATGTGTGTGGGAACAGCTCTGTGCTCTCACAAGTCTTGTGCAAAGAAAGTATTTTTTCTTCCCATGGAAGTTCATAAAAATGAAAGCCAAAAGCTGTTTGTCTCCACTAAACTACATCTTTGGGTTATGTGTTTATACAAACAGGCTGCCGCTTTTTGCAATACCCTCTTTCTCACTTTCTCCTTTTGTTATCTTGATTTTTCTTGCCCCCCACTTTGGTCATCACTGTTGGCTACAACTCCAGTCTCTCGCTGCTCCTGGTCTTGGGGTACAGGGCAGCACTTGCCAGGGTGAGATTGGACGAGCTCTGTGCTTCCTGGACCAGTGGTGGTCTGCAAGACATCCCAATGTGGCAGACACCAGCAGACCCTCTCTCCTGCCACAGCCCAGCCTTCCCGAACTGACAAGTGAAATAGGGCTGAGACTGAGAAACACTGAAAGGGGTGTCCTTCTGACATCTTTTCCGGCCTTGTGTTTTGCCAGCTAGCCAAAATAATAATTCAAAAGCAGAAGTTACTGAAATATTGCCTACAGAGGTTAGGATACACTGAAGTCCACTGATGGGATGAAGCAAATGTGTATTTGGTGTCACGGCTCCTGCTCTGAAGGAAAAGGCAAGGAAGAAGAGAGATTGTGCCAGAGCCAGGCGGAGAGGCTCGATGTTAAGCTCTCAGCCCGTTCAGACTTTCGGCATTGCACTGCCTCTTCATGGTGAAAACTTTCACATTTAAACCAGGAACCTTTTATCCGGAGAGCTAATTTCTTTTGTTTGAAAAGCCCAGGAAGCCTTGCAGCCCAGCATTTTCACAGGGTTCCCTCCAAGTTTTCACTTTGGTCTTAAGAAGATTTCACCTACAAGTGCTTTCCTTTTCTGATAGATCCAAACAAGGCTCCCCACTTTCTATGAAGATTAATTTAGATTTTCTATTGCGGAGGTATCCACCCCCCAGCCACGTGATTCCTCTCCTTTTGAAAACTAGGTAAAGCCTGTAAAGAGGCAGCTGTGTTTCAAGCTCTTTGAACAGTGTCTCTTATAGAAGAGGAGAATAGATAAGCCGTCTTGCAAACACTGTTAGTAGAGACCAGTAATCAGTGTAGAAGTCTGCACTGGGAATGAATGTAGCAATTTACCTCAGGCTGTGCACTTCAGAGATGGGCTTTGCCCTAGATTGGGTACATTTTAAGCTTGGCCTATAACTAAAATTAAACCACTTTGTTATGACAGGGGTTTGTTTTTAAATTGCAGATTTTCCTCTTTGTATGAAAAGGCATGCCGATGACACTCTAAACCTGCCTCTTTGGGGGTTTTGCCTCATGAATACATACATTATGCACACGAGCGCTCATTGTTTATATATGTGTGCGTGTATAAATCTGTCTATCTATAAACAAATTAAATGAGATGCAATTCAAAACTTCCCTTCTCCTCATGCACATAAGATGGCTAAAAAACAGTTGTTAAAAATCACACATTGTACAGTACATGGATTTCTTAATTTTCACATTTCCTATCAGCACTAAGGAGGGATTCCTGGGAGCTGTAAAGCATCATTGTTTGCATTACACCAATGTTTGCATATTTTTGTTTTTTTACTCCAGTGCTTGTCAGGTTAAAACATTACCTCTGTTATATATAAAGCTAAAAGCAGAAGATTGAAAAGTGCTCTCTGCTAATCTAAGCCTGTGCAGACTGAGGTGAGATGAACACTCTAAGAATGTCAACTGAAAAAATTAAATTCCTGTGATTCCTGCTGAATTAGTGTTTCAACCACTAGCTGGGAACTAAGTCAAGTTGCCTGTAGTTGACTTTCAGAAAAAAGTTTTCACATCCTGGAGGAAGATAAGCATATCCAGTTCTGCGAGTGCATGGTGAGACACTTAGATGGGGGAACAACTCCATGTGCTTCTTGTTCCCTAAAATGAGGGAAAGCTGAAATATAGGATAGAAACCTTCAGGAAAATAATGGAGATCTCTGCTACTTAAAATAGCAATGATTCAAAGCGACTAGCCTGAGATTATTCAGTGAAACCACTTCAGTTGAAGACCTCTGGAACTTCAGTATGGAGGTGACTTTACATTTCTTTAAAACAAAGGTACAAAAATAGTCCCCCAAGACTATCCTAGTGAAATGGAAAATATTCATAAGGAAGATCTTCAAACCAAATGGATAAATTAAAAAAATGCTTTACAAAATGAGAACAGATGCAAATGCGTGCAAGGATAGAGAGTAAAGAGCAGGAAAAAAAGCTGAGAACTGTGTTCTAAGTATAAAGTGAGAATTTCCAAGAGTCAAGCTGAGGTAAATTTTTTTTGGAAAAAAAAGCAAGTAGCAAAAGATTCATCCAGAATACCTATTAAAAAAATCTCACATCCAGTGAGAAGAAGTCAGGTATTAAAGGTCATTCATTTGAGATTCAGATGAACTTGAATATCTTGCCTCACCTTCTGAGAAATATGCTGCTGTTGATAATGAGAGGACACAATGGAAGGTGACTATAGAAATGGAAATGACCACGGCATTGAAAAGTAAATTGCAATTCCAGTGGAAGAAATTTTATCAAAGTGATCAAATGAAGAAGTGGGACGACAAAACAGAGGGTTGTATTAGTGGCATATGTATTTTAGAAGAGGTAGCAGAACAGGGCATCTTTGAGTCCATTGGTCTAATCTCAGTAATACATAAAAGAACAAATGCTGAAAAAAAAGAATATTTAAAAGGAAAGTGCAACAGGATATAAAGATATGTGACAGAGGTTTATTGAAGAGATCATGTCAGACATTTTAAGCTCTTTGATGACTGATTTTCTAGACAAAGGAAATCTATTATATCTACTCTGGCCTTTGTAAGGAATCAAACATGCTGACACATGGGTAATCTTTAGAAAGGAGAAAAGGTGGGGATGAATTCAACTATTGAAAGGAAGTAAAGAACTACCTGCCACAGAGGCAAAATCAGATTGTAATGAAAGCAAATATCAAGCCACAGGGAAATTACTAGGACAATTCTTCAAAGATGGATCTAATAATCATGCAAATAACTATCTCCCGGAAAGTATGAACTTCACCAAAACATCAGTATGTGTTGCCAATACATAGGAGGGGCAGAATATTCAAGAAGAAATAGAGCAAAAAAACTGGGTTAGTAGTACAGAGCAAAACAACCTGTATTTTTGGAGCAGTAAGTGCTAAAGTTTCTTTTTATTGAATACTGACAGATAAAGAGAAGATACTGTTGCTGAGCAATAGAGAGAGAAAAAATTTTATTTTAATGTTAGCCAAGTGACAGTTTTATAACAAAATTACACTAATGGTATGTTGGATGTCTAAAGCATCTTCTAAGAAATAGGCAAGTTGCTGGGAAAGATTTGACAAATTTAGTTTCACAGCACTCCAGAGAGCTAAGGAAAGTATTCCCAACTTCCACAGCAGGACCTTAAAGATGTTCAGCAAGTTCACGTTCTACCACTGCAAATACCCAAGAGGTACGTGCAGCTTGTGTGACGTAGACTAGATCGGTACTTCAGATTTAAGAGCTATTAACAGCCACACAATTGTCCATCACTATCACTGTCACTCCAATGGGGAACTGGGATAAGACTTCTAGAGGAAGAGAGACTTTTTTCTTTAATTTCCACCCCCACCCAAGTGTATGCTTTGGAAAGGCAGTATGCAGCTATTGAAGCAGATACTCCCCCATCTGAACAGCAAAGCTGAGCAGGTTCCCCATATCACACACAAAGGATCTGCTGCAGTTGTGGGTTGAAGAGAGACCCAGTGCTCAGGAAGCCCCCCACCTCCAATGAATCTATGCTTGCAGTTCTGCGACATTTCAGTAGATGAGGACACAGCTTAGTGATTCAAGAAGTTTAGCAGATTTAGGATCCTTCTGGATCAGATTAGAACTGGGACCATCTCAACCCCATGAGGAGGAACCTGATGAAAGCTACATAAATAAACATAGATAGTTTGATACAGGCATGGGTAGGGTTATAGAAGATCCCTCTCCTATTCCATGTTCCAGGAGAGAAGAAAGATCACTGATCTAAGTGATCTCTCTTTTTCAGAGATGTTTTTGCTTTCCACTACAAACACTTCAGTGATACAGTCTGGTGTGGAATCTTTCAGGAGTTAAAAATACACTCTTTAAATCCTATTTTTAGAGTCTGAAACAGTCTTTGCTCTTAGTACTTTCCACATGCCAGAGAAATCAGTAATTGCAAAAAAAGAGCAGACCTATGTGCAAATGAGTATGGGAAAGATCATCAAGGTGTCTCAGAATTGGTCCTTTTCTGCTTCTGTTAAGTTAAAATTAAATTTATGACTGGTTTAAAGAGAAGCATTCAGACTACTGCTTTCGCTTCTGAAAAAATCCAACTTTTCCTCTCTGTGTTAGACCTGATTGCAATGTCTTATTCTAGACTGGTAAAAAGTTTCATGACAGATAGCCTAAATATCTTGTAGGCTTAGACTATGGAGCCCTACCAATCCATAACGGTGTTCCAGCTATGCTAATTTGTGCATTAATACCATGCCTTGATAGGGACATCTTGGACTCATGCCAGAGTAATTACTCTTCTATATAAACTTCAGAGTGATTAAAAGATTACACATTTATTTTAAATAATCATTTGAGAGTGCTCTTTGTAAAGGCTATAGTCAGCACAAGGATCATTTGTATTTATGTTGCTGAAAAAGGTATCTTAAAAGGACCAGCACTTCATTTAAACACTTCATTACAATAACAGCAATAATGAAGCCTCTAAACTGCTCTCTCGCTCTCTCTTTTTCTTTCATCCCTTCCACCACAAAATAAAATAGAATGGGACAACTAGGAAGATAAATAAGCTGAGCTGGTATACAAGTTCTAGCAGAAAATACATAATAATGAGGTTGCAGCAATGGCCCCAAAGAAAACAATGTTACAGATTTTTCGAGAAATGTCCCCCTGCCATATCCACATTAAGTCCTCATTTTTCCATGCCTGGTCTGGAAAGGTTCAAAAACACACAGAAAAAGATGTAATTTACTGGAATATAACAAAAATGTAAAAGTGAATGATGAGTAGATTTATTGCAAGACAAGAAATACTGAAAACATTTGGCATGCTTTTCAATTCAATTGAAAAGGGAAGTGTTTTTGATAAACCTGACATTTACCCCTTTCACATTGCATCCCTTAAGACAGAGTTCCAAAATAGCTGAAAACATTGATTTTATTCCTGAAGTCAAGTAACTTGAAATAAATGAAAATGGAAGGTCCTAGCAACCACAAATAATTAAAAAGTGCTTTGGAAATATACTGATAAGAAATGTTGCTAGTGAAATAAAGGAGGAGTTGAACAAGAAGAGAACAGCATAGACATAGATGATGAAAATACTTGCAAATGACATCCCACTAATACAAGTCTGTGCAGACAGTGGCCATTTTTATCCGTCCAAAGGTTTGCTCACTTCTTTAGCATCCACCACCACAAACTGAGAGTCATACCTTGTTTACTCGTAGCGAATACCACAGCATACCAGAATGGGTCCTGGACATTCTCTAGTTTGTCTTGAAAGTGTAATCTCCCAGCTCAAGTTGAAACATCCTTCCTTCTAACTTAGGTGATCAGTTGTATTTATAGGGCCAAAACATTGAAACATAAAAAAAAAATCCTACTTTTTTTGTTGCAAATATTTAAGATTAAAAAAAAAAATCAATCAAGAAATCATTGAGGTTGCTTTAAGAATTTTTGCCATATTCAAAACACCTGGAAGGGCTTTTGAATTGTAGACTATATACTTTAAAGATCTTCCTTGCATTCTTGTTCTTCAGGTCACCTTTAATATAACAGTGAGGACCATCTATAACTTCAAAATCCAAGGCCTTTACAAGTTATTTTTATATTTCATTTGCTTAATGTGTTTTTGTCAAGTGTCGTTGCTAAAGAGTAACCCAAAAGTGAAATTAAAGCAATTTTCAGATTACTGCTCATTCCTACCAGAATTGGCTTTATGAATTAAATCCTTTGGCCTTTAATGTTATTCTGTATGCTCTCTTGAATTGCTAGAGGAGCATAATGTAATTAAGTAGAAGATTGTTTCATGTAGATTGAAAATTTCATTGCACCAGAAGAGGAAAAACTAGTCAAACAGTATACTTTAACACTAGAATCATGAAAACACCACCTGTAGCATTATTATTACTTAAGGATGTCAGCTAGGCTCACTGGAAAGAACAACTCAAAGACACACAAACCTGCTTTGTGTTGTTATCGTTGTGCACAGTGATACACTAAGAGCTTAAACAAAAACTGGCTTAGCATGGTGGAATTAAATGGCATAGTAAATTTATTTCTGTAAAAACTGTATTTACTAATCAATTGTGATTCTTCAAATGTTGGTATTTAAAAAGTGCAGTCATGCAAATTATCATGTGTATTTTGAAGCAGCAATTAGAATAAAATAGTAGAGTCTATCACCACAGAGAGCACAATGTAAGAAAACTCAGAAGTATAGAGCTTTTTTTCAATAGAAGTTTTACCATGATTTCAAGGGAAGCAAGGTTAGGCTCTGTAAATAACATCCCTTGGATTTGTCCCATGATCCTGCCATTTATAAATCACTACTTTCTTGAGGTTATGCTAGCTACATCACAGTACAACTTAAAGTCTCCTCCCCTGCTCTCTTTCCACTGAATCCAGTTATGATTATTCAACTTGTCTTCAACCAGCTTCATTGTACTGATCCTTGATACTCCAGGTGCGACTCACTTACAGTTCCCTCTGCCCAGGGCTCTGCTCTTGACTACCTGCAATGTGCATCTCACAAGAGGTCTACATATATCTTAATGCTAATCCAGAGGTGTGTAGTAGCAGTTGGGAACAGTTTTGCAAGACCACCATCCTCCTGCCACCATGATAAATAGATCTACGTGAAATCTGATTAATTGGCAATAAGCTATGTATTAGATGAGGCAAGGAGCACTCAACTCAAAACAAGCATGCCTGACAGACAAAATCTATTTAGATTGCAAAATGCATTTTTTTGATCACCCCATGACTACTGCTTGCATGTTAAACTTTACCTTCCCTATGCCCCTTTTCTGGTTTTCTCTTTTTTCTAATTGAATTTAAGCTAGGGACACTTTCTTCTCCTGTGTTTTGCACTACTGCTAGTAGAATCATAGAATAGTTTGGGTTGGAAGGGACCTTTAAAGGTCATCTGTCCCTTAGCAATGAGCAGGGACATCTTCAACTAGATCAGGTTGCTCAGAGCCCCGTCCAACCTGACCTTGAACATTTCCAGGGTTGGGGCACTTACCACCTCTCTGGGCAACCTGTTCCAATGTTTCACCACCCTCATTGTAAAATGTCCGTCTTTGAAGGGAAACTCGTTGCCACCAACATTGCTACAGATAAAAGAGAACAGACTACACAGTCATCATGTTGCACTGATCAATCAGGCCCCCAAATTTTGGCTGTGGAAGATAATTCCCCATTTTCCTTTCTTTCTCCTCTCCCTACCCTTTCAAAACAGTGAACTTGGTCATTTCTGATTGGAGGAATCCAATGCCACAATAAAACCCGATAAAACAATGGAAGCATGAAAGTATGGATATTGGACACATTACTGCTTAGATGTTAAACTGGGAAGGAAATTTCATGGACACAAATGCAAGTAAAACTCTAATTTAATTTCTTAAGGCTAGTTCAGCAACATATATTTGACTGCGAATCTAGATATAGCCAGTGGAGGAAAAGGAAATATGTCTGGCACTCTGATTTTAACAGTTTTTCGCATACATGCTTCAATGTAGCATCAACAGAGAAGGAAGTCCAATGTTTTCAATCGGTCATGTAAATTCCTATTAGAGGTATATTAGACACAGCCTATGTGGAATGGAGTTCGTACTTCTTCAGTTTACAGACACTAGGAGTTTCAGTGAGAAACAGAAGATGATAAATTGTCCTGCAGAGTTTTGGTCAGAAATGGGAGTTGCTATCAACTTTGCATCAAAACATTAAACTAAAAGAAAAGAATTAGTGGATACATGCATAAACGGTCAAATGGATAACTGATTTCTTAGGAATGAGTCAACATGGCTTTTATAGTGAGAAGTCATGCCCTTGAAGATCTCTTAGAATTACCTGAGACAACAAATGTGGGCAAGGGAGATATGGTTGCTATAGACTGCCTGGATTTTCAAAAGATTTTCAACAATATTTTCCCAAGTATTCTTAGGGAAAATCAAATTGCCATGGGACAGAAGGGGAGGTCATGACATGTTTACATTGGTGATGAAAAGGTGAGGAACACAGAGAAAAAAAAAAAAAATCTTTTTTTTCAGAGAAGGAAGGTCAAGTGTGGATTTCCTCTGATTTCTGTGATAGGCCTGTGCTCTTCAGAAATCAGCTGAAAGAGGGTATGAAGAATAAGGTGACAAAATTAGTATCAAAGCTAAATTATTCAGGATATTAACAAGCAAAGTCAATTGCAGAGCTCCAGAAGGACCTCGCTACATTGAGTAACTAGGCAATAAAATGGCAGATTAATTTGATACAGAGAAATATAAAGTAATACTCTTGGGAAAAAAGCCATGCAAGATTTGCATATAAAATGATAGTTTTCAGACTATCTACTACTATTCAGGGAAAAGATTTCTGAGCTGTAATAGACAGTCAGCTCAGCACTCAGTAGTGGTCAAAAAGCAAGTAGTATAGGAAAGGGAGTATCATGGCAGAATACCATGTCTAGATAAACCCACAACACACCTGCACCTTGATTACAGGGGTAGTGTTGATTTCCAGCCTCTGTTTCTAGGCAGATATTTCAGAATGAGAGATGCCTTGCAGAAGGTCAAGGTGATATAGGAGATCCTCCACATGAGGAGTGATCATAATCTAGTTTCAATGAGCAAGGAGTGGAGAGTAGGGGAGAAAATAAAAGAGTTAACTTTACACAAACCATACACAAAATTGTAGTTGATGTGGAGACAGTGAATATGGAACATTATCGATTGCCACTGCGATACAAGAAAAAAGGGTAAAACCAGCCAGGTTTATAATCACAACAAAGGAGGTATTTCTTCACATGACCTGCAGACAAGCTGTGAAACATGCTGCCGTGTGGCTTTGTGGGAGTGTCGTGGTTTCAGGTCAGCTCAGCCGGTGACAAAGCACCACGAAGCCGCTCACTTACCCCCCACCCCCTCGCCTGGCCACGTTGGGATGAGGAGAAAATACAAAGGCAGGCTCGTGGGTCGAGACAAGGACTGGGAGGGATCACTCCCCACTTATGGTCACGGGCAAAAGACAGGCTCAATTTGGGAAAAAAACCAAAATCAATTTAATTTACTACAAATCAAAACAAAAACAAAACACAAGGGTATTAGGAAGGGAAACCAAACATCAGAACACCTCCCCCCACCCCTCCCACCTTCCCGGCTCAGCTCCATTCCTGGTTCTCTCTACCTCCTCCCCCCGGCGGCGCAGGGCAACAGGGGATGGGGGTTGAGTCAGCTCGCCACACATCGTCTCTGCCGCTCCTTTCCTCAGGGGGAAGATTCCTCACTTGTCCCCTGCTCCACCGTG
>VYZV01015862.1:51460-119064 GCA_013401275.1 Pandion haliaetus | reverse complement strand
TCAGGCGCCCCTCCTCCCCCTCCTTCTTCACTGACTCCAGTATCGACAGATGTTCCTCTCAGGTTTCCCCACCCCCACACCACCGGTCCCCCTTCTTAAATATGTTCTCCCAGAGGCGCTACCACCGTCACTCCCCTCCTAGAGGTGGGTCCGACATTTTGGCGCGTCTGACATTTTGGGGCGGCGAATTCTTCCAAGCAACTTCTTAAAGGGGCCGCCTCTGCAGCCTCCCTCCCCTGCCACCAAGGAAAACCGCGCCACACAAACCCATAACGGAGCTTGCAAACTAAAATGGCTTCAGTGAGCTATTAGGCAAATAAGTGGAAGGGCTGTTCATCAAGCGCAACGCTGGTGCTTCCTTTGACTCAAAAAGTCTCTGAGCTGGAGACTTCCTCGGCTGTGAGAACAGCCCAGGTACGCGTCCCTCTGGGACTACCCTGCTGCGCTACACTTTCTGGGCATCTGCTAGTGGCCATTGACAGAGGTGGGAAACCAGGCTAGACAGATCTCCAGTCTGCAGTGGCTCTTATGTGCACATAAACAGGTTTCCTAGTAAGAAGGTGCACACATTTGATAAACAAACATGTGTCCTCCAGCTTGCAAAACTACTCGGTCAGATCGGTAAGAGAAGATTCTTGTTTTCAGAACTAAATGGGAATTGTTTTTCTCTTCAGCTCAGGCTTTGTCTATAGGAATGTTTTCCCCATTGCTTATAAATTTACTAACTAAATGGACAGCATTGATAATGTCCAATAAAGTTCTTCGATGTGTACTGTTCACACTGTGCAACTTCAAATAACAAGAATTTCACCCATTATACCAAAAATTAGAATGATGCCCTGGTTAAAGTTAAAAACGAAGGATTAAGTCAGAATTGGTAGGAATTAAAAAGTATTAAATTTTTGTGGAAATGTAACTCAGTAAATAATATCACGTTATTTCAAATTGACATGCAGAATATGTGCAGATGTGAGTATATGCATTATGCACATATAAAGTTAAGAAATTTACATGTGTGAATTACAAGAAAATAATTCAAAGCAAACCAACTAAGAATAGATTAAAACTTGCCTCTAACTTCATTATGGTTTGGGAGTTACCATTAGATAAGGGATTCATAACACCTGAAAATACATGAATTGCCATTCCTGTATTTTGAAGCAGCATTTTTTTTTTTTAAAATACCCATTGATCTGGCACTGGTGGCTCTCGAAAGAGGTACAGGGTGCCATAAGGGATTCTGTATCTCATCAAAACTGTTTTTCTAGGGGAATTATTATTAAAAGATGATTTAGGAGAAGAAAGCTTCTCCCCTTCCTTCAGAACAAAGATTATAAATTCTGTTGCAATACATATGTGTCTGAATGCAAACCAAAAGATTTGTAATACGCACTTACTACAGAAGCAGAGCCACTCCCTGGGTTTAGCCGAGAGCAACCACTTCAGGCTGTCTCCCCTGCTCCCCTGTCCTTTTCTGTGAGTGCGTTGAAGATGAGGTATTACATTTGATGAAATCCAGGACTGCAGATCAATACACCATGGAATCAAGATATGCTCTGGAAAATGTAGTTCCTGCATCTTTAATATTCTCCATTTCCTTTTATCCTAACCTTCACACTCCCAGGAGCTTAATAGCTCTTACTCAGCTTGGTGGTTCCAATGCCCCTCTTCTTCCTGCTGGCAGACACATGCCTTCCGGCTCAAAATGCTGATGCACGTCAGACAATCTAATTTATAATCTTAAATCTTCTGGAAAGGGCTGCAGAGGCCAGGCCATACAGGGCTTTCCAAATTAATTCTGAAAGTAAAACAGTATATGCAGCAGGAGGGTAACTTTATCTAGATTTCAGAGATTTAGTTACATGAAAGTGAGAATATAAAAACGCTTTTGCATGTAGCAGAATACTGTTGAACACATTTGGAAAGGATCAAGTCAAGACTACCTAAATCATTCAATAAAATCTGCTACATAAAACATCTAATAAATTGTAATGGCAAGGACTTGTGCAGAGAGGCTGAAATTCCAGCTATGTGCTGAAAATAAAAGTTTGGTCACATAGTCACTCTCGTTTTCTTTTCTTTGCTGACTTTACTAGCCATTGGTCTGGAAGTGTCCAGTTTCACTGGAACACCACAGAAAATGTTTGGCAACAGTCTCAAAGGAGAAATGATTTGGTATGCTGTGATTTGCTTTATGATTTTGGGGATACTTTATTAATCCCTGAAGTTTCAAATCTCTTAAGACCATGATTAAATAAAAAAACACCTCCCTTGATGCAAAGGCAACTCCTATCATTAAGAAAAATGATCATAAAACTCCTGTGACAAAGCAATAAGGATTTCATAGTAAATTACAGAGTTAAATAATGATAGTATCTCACATGAAAATAAAATTTACTAATTCAGTTAAGCACTCGGTAAGTAAAACTGGAATGCTGCTAATACAATAAGATTTTTGTAATCATGTTAGTAGGAATGATAGCCTTATGTTCTATATCCTCTTCGTCAAGTTCAGTACCTATAAGATGCAGTGCAAGAAGAAAACTCACAGAATACATATGAGGAATCTGGAAGCATCTGTTTCTGTTTCTCTTTGTTCTAGCCAATAGATACGTTGATTAAATTGCATTTATCTGCATTTTTGCTGCTGAACTGCCTTAAAGACATAACAACCAAGAATACAAAGCTATTCAACATACGCAATAGCATGTATTATGTATTGTCTAAACCAAGGTCTCTTAGAGACAGGATATAAGATACTTGTTATTAGTTTCTAGTTGTCATGATCCAGGAATTAAGTTCAGTTTGGGTGGGTTTTAGAAATTGGACATGTTTTCTCTTAGTAATTTATTTTTTAAATTACCATTGCCCAATAAGTTCTCCTTATTTTAAATGTGACTTGTGAAGTCTCCGTAATTTTAACTACTAATTTAAACTAGTTTCAATGAGCACTGCAGAAGTCAGCATGGAGGGACCTGGAGAAATCTTTGACACATCAGTATGGCCCTAAGCAGGACCAAAGGTTTCCTCAGAAACAGCTTCCTTTTCATTACTTTCCAGACTATTTTTGCCTATACTTTTTCATTTCAATGTAGATGATGGCCTTGTGCTGCATTTGGATCTGTTAATTTTTTGCTTATTAATGGCTAATGAACTCAGTGAGGCAACACGTCTGTGTGATCCATGCAAAAGGTGGCACACAAATTCAGTTCACATATTATGAGCAAGCTAGCTCTGCCTGGACTTGAGCTTCCTGGGTATGGCTGCAGTGTAAACCATTTCTTTTCTCTACAGTTTCCCTCCCTCACGGGCAGGCCAGTGACTTAGCTTAAAAATAGGGGTCAGATTGTAGCTGTACAGTGGGAGAAACTATACAGTGTAAAAGGACTACACACCAGGTCTCCAGCTTGCTGTTTACACTAGCTCCTCCGAATAAGATGAGAGTGGTATGAAGGTATCACCACAATTTGGTGAAGTTTCAAGTAAAACCAGCTGCCCAATATGGAGGGGAATGTAAAATACACATTCAAAAAAAACCAACCCCAAAACAGGTGGCATGACTACTGCAGCACAAAAAGCTAAGGAGCGGAAAGCTACAAACCCATTCTTTCTGGGTTGTTCTTGCAGTAAAACTGTGACTTCCATGAGCCAACATTTGACATACATAGTTTTTAGGTCACTTATGTCTGCTTCTCTTTTCATTGGGGCTCAATTCCAAGTGCTCTGATATTACTGAAAATACTTATATCAGCTGTAATGGGTATTTGATTGGAACCAGAAGTAATAGATAACAAGCAGGGGTTTGGAGAGCCCTTTAATGTAGTAGGAGTACCTGAGCAGTGGGGAACAAAACAAACAAAAAGTGATAATAAATTACCATAGGGTCAGAATACCAACCTAATGACATCTGTATAGAGAAGACAGTAATAGACAAAGTGTTGCCCCGAGTTTTAAAAAATGCATCTGACATAGAGAATTACATGAAAAAAGTCTGCATCATGGGTAACAAAATTTGAGTCATGATTACATGATTACAACTGCACATGCAAATCCTACATATTTCCAATACACAGATGATCTTGTGCATATTACTCGAAATATTCTTTACAACTGTAATTGTGAAGTACGTTCCAAGCTCACTCCCACCCTCTTGGACAAGACGTGGCAGCATAACTTACTAACAGCACAGGATAGGAAGGGTACAGCCTAAAAAGTACCAGTAATTTACAACTTCCGCCCCTGAAGCAGAACAGACAGAAAACAGCAACATCACAGATCCCAGTGACCAAGAAATGCTGCAGTGAGACATCCACAGGGCTGTCATGCAAGGAGGTCAGCTTTCTCCTTCCATTGCTGGTGGCAATGCAGCAGGGCACAACCGACCGTCAGGAAGAAAAAAGTGCTTATGGTACAAAGTCTGGATGGGAATTTGACATTCTTGAAGGAGCAATAGTGAGGGGAAGGAAGGAGAAAGAAGGTGTAATAGAGTGGGGAAAGGGATGAGTGATATCCAATGTGTGGGGTAGCAAACCCTTTTAGGAAGCCAAGGCATACCAGACATAAGTCACAAAAAGGAAAGAGGAGGAAGAAAAATGTGTTTAACTCAAAGACCACCATTTGTGGAGACTCTTGCAATAAACCTCAACTGACTATTCTTTCTCCTAGGACAAGCCTTCAGGTTCTGGCACCTCATTCTTATGATAAATATAACAGCAAAAGCAGGAGGAGACACAACCTGAGTATGGTTTAACAGCAACTTGTAGACAATAAAATAGGAAGTGGTGCATACATGAGATATTTTTATTATGGTCTTAGTTTTGTAACTTTGCAGTCTTCCTTGGATGGCTTATTACTTAATTGAAACCTATTCCCGTACCTCTGTCCTATTATTATTATTATTATTATTATTATTATTATTACTACTACTACTACTACTACTACTACTACAACTACGAACAACAACAATAAAGTATTTTTCTCAGCACATGTTTCAGAAGTACCTTCAATTTTTCCTACATTTGGCACAATACAGCAAGTTGCTTACAAGGAAACTCACATCTCCTAGCCAAGTTTTGAAATATATAATCAGTTGCAAATGTTTTGGGGTGGTTGACTGATGAATGCAGTAACTTTACCATTTATGCCATTTTTTACCATTAACAAATCTTAGATATTTTTGGGACAGCAGCACTTTCCCTTTTTTAGGATTACAAAAACTCAAAAACTTTTGAAAAGTATCAAAACAGCTGTTTAACACATTGATTGGTCTGCTCCTTGTAATAAAAAATACAGTAGTGGTGTTACAGTGATGAACTTTCATAAGAACTAATGTGATAGGATAATTTCTACTATAATAAAACACAGTGTCAAAATATAGTTACCTGCCACTCTTTATACTTTATAAAAAACACTTTCTTCCCTGTATTCTCTTTTTAGCTTCTTCCCCTCATAATGATACACTTCATCGTTTCAGGAAAAAATCAGCAACTTGCAGAACATTCCCTATGCTGCCCTGGGCCAGAATGCTTTTCATTCATTCACCCATTTTTCAGTTCCAAACTTGTTTATCATTTAGAGTTGCTCATTTTTTTTTCCTTCAGCATGTCACCTGTGATTTACATGAATAATAAAAAGTCAGAGGTGCGTTGGTGAGGACTTGCATATTTTGGAAGGTATATAAAGCCTTGTATGTCAGGTCATAAGCCAAAGTCTAAGTAATAAGGAGCTGTTATTACATCAACAGCCTGAGCTAGGGTATTTTGCAATGCCTTCATGCTTTTGGCCCCTGACCACTCTCAGAATGGATATGGACAAGGAGGACCACTGGTCTGCTCTGACATAGAAAGTCCACAAGAGATTATTCAGTTACAATTTATTTAGGGGGGTATGTGTGTGTGTGTTTTCAAGAATTTCTTTCTCAGCTTGCCAATGAGGAGTGAAAACCAAAATTATGCTGGTGAGTGTGTTGTGAGACTGCTTCCACATCGGGGAAGGAAAGCCCTGGCAGAATACCTGCAGGAATAATTTACCGGGGACCTACTCCTCCAGTTAGCAAAATTATTTCACCTTACTTTGAGGACTGGAAGTCAGAGATTTTTTTCCTCTATTCATATTTCAACACCAAACACATCTTTCTCATTTTGCAACATTCAAAATACAATTCTACCACTTCAGGATCTGAACATGTTCACAATGCATTAACCTGTATTTTCAGAATTATTAAACACTGCAGTAATAAAGCAAACCAAAGCCATCCTTCAGGCAAATAATTTTGATTCTCTGTTCCCTCATGCCCCCAGATAAAGTCATTTTAACAATGTAAATGATCTAAAATACAACTGTCTGGGCATTTTTTCATTTGTATGGCTTTGAAGCTGGCATTGGCAGTAGTACAGTCTTAGTCCACAGCATGACATGTGAGCGCACCAGCAGTCCAAAGACCAGGTTCCACTTTTGATGTTGATGCTGATCTGCTGCAAAAAGGTGGTGGTGGTGGGGGAATCACTGTGCTTCACTATGTGTCTGTTATCTTTCCCATCTTTTGTCTTATGTTTAGGCTGCAGACTCTTTGGGGCAAAGGCTGTCTCTTTGAGAAACTACAGATACAGGGTAGAAAGAGGGACCTTGGTCTGTTTGAATTTTTGTGTACTACCACAATTTAAAAATAGAAAGCATCTATTTCTGAGCCCGGATGAATTTTGCGACAAGTTGCTGTAAACAGATTCCATCATCCTCCCTGACTTCTGCTGTTTGGCATTCCCAGATTTTATACCTCAAAATAGAAGTTCGAACTCAGCTAATACAGGCTGTCAAAACCTTTATTTATTTCACTGGCACCATGACAGTTCACACCAGCTGAAAATCTGCTTTGCACATTCGAGCTTCCATCCTGGAGATGATGTTCCATAACTTGCATAGCCAAGATAGGATTTTCAAAGTTATGCATCTCAACCGGGGCAGGGACAAGCCAGAAACAATGTGATTATTCTTACCACACTCTTTTTCCCTGTAAATGTCCTGAAACTCCATGCTTTTAGCCAACAAACCTTACAGTGACTTTTGTAACTAAACCTCTGAAAGGTGTAGAAGGAAATAGTTTGTTCTTTTAATTTTTAAGTCTAGATTAGCACATGCCTATCTCAGGTTTTTTTGCTACTTAGTCTTAAAAACAGGAAAAAAAAATTCTTTACTTGAGGAAAAAAACCTTCAGAGGCTTCAGGTTCTTCATTCACCACTGAATTGAAAAAGCTGCACTTGCTTCATGATGTAATGGAGAATATACATTACTATAAGTGCCAAGTCTCAACTGTTCTATAGAACATATTCAAATTTTGAATATGAAGTACTGAAAGTCTACAGCAGACTCTTCAAGAAATCCCATGACTGCAAGAAATACTAAAGTATTTGTTGAGTAAATTAGAACAAGTAAGTGTTAAGTAATTGCAAATTGCTAATAGGCGTTCAGGAACTAGGAAAGCTAATAAACTGAATACATTTTTCATCAAGTTTTATTTGGTTGTTTCTAATAAAGAACTAAGAGATCAGTACTCCTGTACAGCACTGCATGTCTTGTAGCATTAAAAATCTTTTACCGCCCACACTGCATTGCAAATGTTTAGGAAAAAAAGGGGTTTCAGTAGTTTGGGTGCCTAAATAAATGCAATTCAAGGGCAGTGGTGGTGGGGGAAGAGCTGACAAAAAGCCCATCCCAGGGAGCCCCCCTGCAAGAAAATGGCAAATTTAAAAAGCACATGAAAGCACATCATCCTAGGCTCTGTATGCATTATAAAAGCTGTAGAGAAAATATTTACTGCTGTGCTTTGAGGATATATTATAATAATGGTGTCTCTCCCCACAGACTGAAATATATATGGATGGAGTTAGCGATAAAGGCTACAGCAACAAGACAAATATGAGAACACTTTTCTGTGTGAGTGCCACTACTCCAGGATGTCACTGGCATCCCAGAGAGTATCTGTTGGTCTGTGTGGTCTCAACTCCACTCCTTTAGATACTCTTCCTGCTGCTGCATAATTTTAGAGATAATCCCTTTTCCTCTTCCTCCAGCCTTCGATTGTCTCCCCCAGCCACATCCAGTGACTCTTCCTTCCGTCTGTATCTCTGGAGCCTCCCCATTTCCACCACCACGCACAGTGTTCAGTAGCTGCTTCTGAAGCCTTGCCTTCCCTCCTTTGTCTACGGCTCAGATCTCCACAGGAGAGCAGTTAAAATGACCATCCATTACTGCAAAATCCCTGGACACCATCTGGGAAACCAAACTTTCCATCTGCTCTCTCACATGGAGAAGATGCTTTGTAGTGGAGATGGTTGAATTTTCTTCAACTGACAAAAACAAAAACCAAGCCCTAAACATTTTTATTAAAACCAGAAGCATGTTCAGGTCCTGGTATTTCACCAAGACACAAAACATATTTCCACAGGAAATTAATTTTTTTCAAAGTTTCCAGCGCCCCCCTCCCTTAAATCTGCCCTAAACTTCTTTAGCAGCCACATGAACTCTCTGATAACCTCACTGTGCCGTCACTGTGGAAAAGGCAGATGGAAAAAATTCTGACTGACACAAAGAGGAAAGGATGCCTCTCTACCAGGGGCGTCCAACAGTAATTGTCTGCTTAATCCTCGTCTGTGCATCTGGAAACTTCCCCCCTGCTCACGGCAGAGCTACGCAGAGGCTCTACAGCCATTCTGCTTTGCTTGGAGCTACACTACAGAGCGGGTAAAGACAGCCAAGACACTGTGTGTCTCCAAACGATGGCTATCAAGCCCCTGCAATTTTCTCAAGTCAAAATAAATTTTTACCAATACTTCTCAGTAGATTCAACGGGATCTTTGCTGAAGCTTTTATGAGCATGGTGAATTTGGGCTTGCAAAGGAACTGGTAGTCAGGAGTATTATATGTAGCAGTGGTTCTTTACCTCTTTTTATAGCCTAAAACTCACTTGAAAGAGTTGGAAACACTCTGAGCCTCACCGAGCTCAGCTTTTTTCCATTCTCTACCATCTCTCTCGGTTTCCATTGCCCTGCTTTGCCTCCCATTTCTTCTGCAAAAGCTGGTTTTCATGCAGGGGTAACTCACAGGACCAGCATGGATCTGGGCTCCACCCCTCACCTACAGTTTATCCTGTCTTATTTGTTTGAAACTACAGTTCCTTTTAAAAAGGCTATTTTTTTTTTTTTCATGGCTTAGATCATTATAACTAATGTTTGTAAGTTCTATTTGGAAAGTTAGGTTCAGGCTTTGATCTTCTTTAAGCATATAACTTAGACAAAGTTGTTCTATTGAACTGAAAGAGGCTTACATTCCTGAAGTCAAACATATGCACAAGCGTTTTAAGAATTATGGCTTCAACCTAAGTCAATCCTAAACCTTACATGAATTTTGGATATTAAAAAGAAAAATGTTTTAAAACCCAAGTCTCTAAGGAAAGAAATAAATACTTATATATGTCCACTATATTATGAAAACTACTGTACTTGAATAAGACAGTCATGAATGTTTTTTAGATTTAAGAAAATAATTTTGAAATAAAATATATCCATACATACATGATTAATGTGGCTTCTCTGTTCTCTTCTGCTTGAATTATTTATATTCCTAGTGAGAGGGGAAAAATTCTTTCCAGCTAAAGAAGCAACCTCTTTTATGAATAAAAATGAGCTTTTTTTTTTTTTTTTTTTTTACAGAAAAGTGGAAAAAGGGTCTTTCAGTTTGATTTTCTGACATCAAAATAATATGGTGCAACTCTGAATATGATCTTCTCCTCTCTTTGCTTTCTACCATGTCAAATATTTATAACAGACTTCAGTAACACTTAGAGACTCCAATGAGGCATTTCGTAAAGTACACACAATAAGTAGGTAGTCATGGCCCAAAAAGCCTACAAGCAGAAGACAGGGATGGAGATAACACAGACGGAAACAATAAAGTAGCACAATCAAATAGTAAGCAGCAGTCATCCCACACCCATTTCCTTGCCATCATAACAGAATGATTTCCTAGCATATACATTTATCATAAAGACTACTACAGATAGCTGTGTTCAGCAAGATCCCAAAGATTCAAGTCAAGAAAACTCTAAGAGGCCAGACGCTTAATGAGCAAAGAAAGAAAACTGGATAGAAGTGCAATCTACATGTCAAGTAGCCACATTGCAAAGCAGACATTAGCCAGGGAAGAAATGTTAGAATAAAAGGTTTCTGTAGGATCAAGTTACTAAAAAGTGGAGAGCTCTGGAGAGAGCCCAGCAATTTGGACAAGCTCCAGAAAGTGAGGAAGGCTTCCTCCCGTAGAGTTCTCTCCCTCACCAGCTCAACACATGGTCCACTTCTTCAGACTATGGAAGTTTTTTCACTTAAAGCAGTGTCTTGAGCCATTGGTGATGTCCTCATTCTCTTCTTGGGACACAGTGTAATACCTGAAGTTGCTATAGGTCTCCTGCATTTACATATAAAATTTGCTAATGGGTCCATTTTGGGGCTTGCAGTAATTATTTTTAGCTCTCCAGACCAAGTGTCTATTTTGTGCTTGTTTGTAGCTGTGGGAGGTTGCGCTCTACGATCCCAGGGGTCCAGCCCAGGTTCCTTTCCACTAGCCAGTCCTCAGAGCTGTGACCAACAGATCAAAGGCTACTGATTGCTGCAATAGCATCTTTCTTCACTTTGCCGAGGCAATGGAGGTCAAATAGGAAAGAAAAGAATTTGCAAAACAAGACTGATATAGAACAAACATGGTTGTAGGAGCCTTCAACCAATGTGAACAGCCCAGAGATGAGGAAAGAAAGTCAAACTGGAAATGGTATAGAGACAAAAAAGGAAGAAGATAGAGGAGTGCAGATTCAAAGGAGAATAATAATAGCAGGAAAAGAAAAGTCTTTTTGTTGGCCTACAAATCCAGCTCCTGGTGTGCAACTTCTGACAGCACACAGGCAAGATGATGTTTTGAAACAGCAGTTTTCTGAGTGTCTTCTCAGAAGCAGCCTTTTCCTGCTACCCGATCCATGCTGAAGATCTTTGGTGACAAATAAAATACCAATAGGTTATCAGACACAAGGACACTGTGTATCCAAAAGGTCCATTTGCAAAAGCAGCAGAATGAAATCCTCCAGTAAAAATAAACTGTGAACAAAACCCTGCCTAAATGCTGCCCAGTGGAGACAAAGATAAGTTTGGATTATGTGTTGCCCTCACCACCCCCCTGCCCCAAAAGCAGTAAAGGTGAGGTGACCCCTGTTCCGACTCTCCCAGCAGCTGAGGGTACAGAGAGCGGTGGGGCCTCCCGGCTGCAGGCAATGCCCCGAGGAGGCTCTTGCTTTCCAGAAGGCTGCCTTGCAGTGGCTGAAACAACACGGACACTGCCAGGGAAGCCAAAGGAGAGAGGAGAGAGGTGCCTTGATGTTTAGGAATTGAACAAATAGTACACTTTTCAGAAATGAAGGTCAGCTATTTGTGGCATCATGGTTACCTACTACTAGTTCTTCTCCACCTGCAGAGCCAGAGGTTTAACAGCAGTTTCAAATCGTAATGGATTATTTCTGAATTTAAAAAAAAATCACTCTTGGGGTGATATCCAACCGTCTTATTTGCCAAACCATCTCAGGAAAAGCCTTATAAAGCCCAGTTTGTTCTTAAACCATAAAAAAGAGAGCAAGTTCTTGCTTCAATATTGTAGACATCAGTACTGATCCCACGCAAGGTAATAGCAAACTCCCTTCCAATTTAACCTCACTGGGACACTTGGCCATGATTCTTTAGTACAGGTACACAAGTGAGTCAGTCATAAGTTACACTGAACAGCGAATCAAATAGTATCATTTTCCATTAGTGAGTAATAGACGGGAAATGTGAAATGTCATTACAGGGCTGGTTAACCATCTGGTAAAAGCTCCTGTATGAACAGTGCAGATGAACTACATTGAAATATTAAGGAAACATCAACTGAAGCTATTTAGCCCCTCCAGAGACCTATAGTTCACGCATGGTGGGCAGGTAATAATGTCCAATTATTCTGGAAACAACTAAACAAGTCACTGTAAAATTATCTCATTTGCACTGGATCCAACATTAAGTATTTTTTAAAATATTCATCATTCATTCCAGGTAACAAAACAAAACAACTAATCAATCTCTGAGGAACTGCCCATAAATCAAAAAGCCATACTGAGAAGCTGGCAATTTTTCATTATTCCAGGAGTAATATTTTAAAACTGACAAGCCGACGGGGTGGTCCAGGTCTGTGACATTATCACATCTGTGATGAACAACCAAGCTTTGCACAATTATAGCAGGAACTGTTGAGTTACTCTAACAAGTTATCACAGAACTCATGGAAAAAAAAAGACTTTTTTTTTTTTTTTTAAATCTGAACTGAATTTACTTAGCAGGCAAGTTATTAAAATCAAGTCTTGGCCAAATTAAAGGCATCTTGTTATTACTACGCAGAGAAAAAGATTTGGTTTTACAGCCCCTTATGGTGATCAGCCACAGCCTTTCACAAAAGACTCATCTCCTGAACAGAAGTGTACATTCAGTCTCTATTTATTTCAGAGAAAGTTGATGTGAAAAGGTTAAAAATACTTCAGTGAATGGCAAATCAGGTAGTAAATTTGAGGCTATCCTACTTGCAAGTGGTGCACATTGATTGATCACCTGATGGTGGTGATAGCACATAAAAATAAAGTTGTCCATCGCTTTACATCCCTGTCTGCTGCTGATGTAGTTCAAGACTATCAGTGTCACCTAACTGCTGAAACAGGTAAAACCAGGGTCGGTAGAGCTTCTGGTGAGTCATGTTGGATGCTCATCTTACCTCTTAAGCCATTCCTAACTGCTGCCATAACTTAAGGTACGAGTGAGCAAATACTGCTCAGCCCAATTCTGCATAGTCTGGGAGTGATTGGTTACATGTGTGTGAGGAAGATTTGAAAGAGAGCAGGCAAGGAAAAAGTACAGAGCCTAAAAGCCTGGTTTAGCAGCGCAATGGTATTCAAGCATATGGGTCTTCTGGTAGACATGCAATTTATCACCTTTTTTTAAATTTTTTTTTTTTAAACTCAGAGCAAACACCAGCTGCATATACAGATGGTTTGGGAACGGCTTCTGTTTTGGATAGTTCAGTTTAGGAGAAAACTTCATCCAGGCTTGTGCTGCAGCATAGTTTACTGTTTTGGGACTCAGCACAGCAGAGCGAGAAACTGCAGAAAGGAGGCTTTGAACGTGGCCCCTGAGCACATACAGCATCATACACACGCAGGAGCATCCCACAAGGCAAGCCAGTTCCCAGCGGGCATGTGGTACCTCCACAGAACATGTATTAACCAGGATGTAGTAACAATGTGTTTAGGAAACACCCTTTACACTTTCTCAGCAAATGGCTTGACTATAGCTAAGTATGGGATGGGGAGGCCACAAAAATTTTGGGTGATATGAAGGACAGAACGCGTGAACTACCTGCTGTTTTACCCAGTTTGCTTAGTTCATAAACCAGGGAATGTCGCATGTATAAGAGCTCAAGATGACATCTAGTCACATGGGCAGAAAGACTTCACTGACTGATGTGTCCAAAAGGTTCTGTACCCAGTGCCATGCTTAGATTTGACTCTTAACTAGCTCAAGTATTTGCTAACAAAAATTGGGGATAGGGCAAGGAGAGTTACTTCTGTTTGCATTCAGACACACACAAAAAAAGCAGCAAAATGCTGTTTTTGCCTCTGGTCTTTTTATTTTGCCTGTTCTTTTCACTTTGGCAAGTTTACCATAAGATACAAGTGCTTACTTCCCTCATTTTTGTCCTCTTTCTTCTCCTGCTTCTCTCCTCCTTTGTCTTTTCTCATCCATTAAAATACTAAGGATTCATATGTTTTTACAAACTATCTCTTTCTTTTAAAATTTTGATGATACAAGAACACCAGAAATTTTAGAAATCAAATTGCTATATATTCAGATGTGGCCACTTGCACAACACAGCCTCTATTTTTTGACATTTATACTCTCTATCCAAGCCTTTAACCTTTGTTTACATACTCAAATCCTGTTGTGCTTCTCAGGCGCCAGGGGCAAAGCAGAAATCATGAGGTGGTAATATATTATCAATAGTCAAAAGAGACAACTTGCAAATTCACACACTCAAACTTCAGATCTGTTTCCTTCAAAATTCTAAGAACAAACACAACAGCACAAGTCTAAGTATTTTAAAGACAGCTTTTAAATCGCAAAATGCTCACAAAGGTATACGGTTCCATTGCCAAGAGCTGTGTACTGCTGAATCTGAGGACCTCTCAGAAATATTCTCCAAGCGATTTTTGTTAAACTCTCAAACTGCAAATCTAAGGCTACACCTACATTAGCAAGCATGCAGCCTGATAAGAGTGGATTTATAGAGTGAAAAAATGGTGTTGAGTATCTGATGTACAGATGATACGTTTCAAGGGAATTTACTTCAGGCTAGTTTTAGTCTGGGCCTGTGGACTGAATATGTAGAAATAATTGGAGAGTATTAAAAGCAACACTGGAACACATTGTCTGGTTTCATTTAATCCAAAAGGAAACCTGTTTGTGTACTCAGAGACTGCTCTGTGCTGTGAGCCAAAGCGTGGTAAGTGGCAATGATCAGGAGATCACTAATGTAGCTGCACCCTAATTAAGTGTCAGTCTGATCTACCAGGAAGGTTCAAATTCACATTTCCTAAGACAATTATTAGCAAATTTAATTGGAATAGTTATATTTATGGTCCTAAAGAAATCTCAGTCATAAGAGAACTTGTCTCTGAATTGCCAAAACTTTCCTGTCCCATTCTACGGATACTTTGATCAAAAATAGATTGGAAATTCCAGTGTGTCCTTGCAAAATTCCTGTACATATCAAACCTAATGACTGAGGACTAGGAAGAGAATTTGAGCCAAGTCATGGTTCATAACTTGATTTTGAGCCTGTTCCAGTAACACCACCCTGCCTCACGCCAGTTTGATTTAGAGATAGGCTTTGTGCCCAGCATCTAATTTTGTATATAATTACGGATTTAATGTTTGTAATATGGTCTTTGTAAAAGGAGGAACGCTCTGAGGAACCTTCAAACTACACCAACAGTCTGAATAGCTGCTTAGGTTATGACTCAAATGCTTAAGAAAAAAGAGAGAAGAAGCGAAGATAACAGATTAATACAGCTCAAGCATGCTCATGCTCCTTATCTGCTGCAGTACTGGCCCTTGGTCAGTGCAGGAAGCTGTCCTCTATACAGACGTGCATACAATGTTTAGATGTGGAAGTGGTGGACTGAGATTAGGATCACAATAAAACAGGCTTGATTTCAGCATGTAATGTGAGGATTATTGGTTATACCTCAGAGATGTGTTTTCTTTTTATGACTCCTCCTCCATTGGCATATGAATTGCTGAAAAGCAGAAATTAGACCCTGCTAGTCAGCAGGACTGATTCTGCAGCTACTTTTGCTCCCTTGCTTCTTTCATCCTCAGCAATCTTTAGCCATGCTGTGTAGGCTTGTCCTCAATAACAAACCAGTATGACCGGCAAGATTTTGTACAAGATCCACAGAAAATGGACAAGTAATTATCAGTTTTAGACACAGCGATGCAATGATTACAGCATTACACCTTCATATGTGTCTATATCCCTTTGTGGAAGATTGCTCTGATGATAAAGCTGGCACTACATTTCAAAATTATTCAATAACCCTTAAGAATAACTCAAACAAGAACTGAATTTTTGCCTCAGAAATTACTCACAGAGGAGAATTCTGCATAATCCTGGTCACAAACTGTAACCAGATGGGTATCTGTTAAGAGAATATAGAAGACCATAGAGCTGCAATTCTTAGAACTGAAATTGAGACCAGTGCCAACTTTACTCTCTCATGTTCCTGGGTGATACAGCTTGACTGGTTGAGTATTTAACAGGCACTGCCAACCTTAACAGGCACATTGACTTCTGGGACTGGTAACATATTTTATTGACTGGGTACTATTAAAAAAGTAAATCAGAAACTCTTGGTTTTACTTTTCAAGTAACTCCCAAGGAGATTAAATTATTAAAAAAAATAAAAATCTTCACCTACAGATTTCTTCATAGTTTTGATATCCTGAGGCAACTCCTATAGATATAAAAGCTATTTTGCTAATAGTTAGGTAGTAGTCAGTTTGCCACCTCTTGTGGAGAGGGGGAATCGGTGACTTAGTTACCACATGACTAAATATGCACCACAGTCTGTAAACCTGTGTTGCATTCCAGAACTCATAATTGTCACTATTAGCATACTGTTCAGTTTAGTTGCAAATTATATTCCTCCCTGTTCTTCAAAGTGCCATTTTTTAAGAAATTATGTTCTATAGCAAAGCCAGCATTCAGATATTCTCTTCCAAGCCGATTTTTAAGATTGATGCTCTGCTCCTGTTAGGAAAAGAAAATGGATTTTTCTTTAAAATGAAACATTTTTGGTAAAGTCTTTTACTTCAGGCTGTTGCTAAGACAAAAAAATTGACCTCTTTCACACAAGGTCTTTTAGAGAGAATTGTTGGTGTACTGTACAAGCACAGGGAAACAGGCCATGCAGCTGAGAACAGATTTTGAACTGAGCCACGTAGGCTGTTTCTCAGCTGCAGGACTTGGGATTGCTCCTAACTTCTGAGTCCAGGGAGCTCCTTGGCTAGGCTTCTACACCACCCAGAATCAGGTGAATCCAAGGTATACGTCAGCCTGCCCCACACCCCACTTCTAGAAGAAAACCTGGTTATGTCAGCCAAAGGAGAGACGAGGTGCAGTGTAGCCAGGTCACCGGATTAAGTAGGGTGCCAGGCACTCCACGATGGCACACAGTCTAAACACAATGAGAAGACCATTTTAGGAGTTGTACCTAATAGGAATGTGATAACTGGATGGGGACATGTCCGTGTACAACTCTAACTTGTCCCTGAGGAAAAAGAGCCTATGGAGAACAAGTGCAGGCAGGTAAAACCAGAAGAAATATCAAGCAATATTTACCTCCCAGAGCAGTAAATGCTTGAAACACACAAGATTGGGCAAAAGGGGTGGGCAAATTAAGTCAGTGAGATGCTTCATGCCAGTAGCCTTCTGAATGAAAAGCCACCTCCTTGTGCCACTCTCTGGGTTTCTGATCAAGCTCCTGACAACCGCCCACTCTCCCACATGCAGTGCAGCTACCGTCCGTGTTCCCCAGCAGCTGCTTCGCAGGAGCCTCTGCAGGCCTGCGTGTTGCTGAGGCCCAGCAGCTGCTTTTCCCCACTCCCTTCTGATGCTGTTTCCAGCCCCCAAACCACAAGGAAACACTTTACACAAACCACAAGCAAGAATACTGTACTGCAAAGACAGTGCTCCTTATTCGGCAAGACTAAGGGCAGAAGAGATTGCAGAATCAGACTTCGGTGCTTTGCAGATGGCAAAGGACCTCTACCACTCACTCTGTGAAAAATGATAATTGAAGAGTTTTGCTTTCACAAGGTTTGCTGTTCTCCCTCTCCATGACTGTTACCAATAAATAAATAAATGTCCTGGGGGAAAACTTGGGCGAGGTTTTCCTGTTCTTATTTTGAAGACCTCAACCTTTCTAATTTCAAAAGTTCATTCAAAGCATCTGACCAGCTCAACTACTTGGCTCCTGTCACCCATATGGCTGTGACAATGCACCATGACCAAGGACAGCTGTAGTCACAGGCCACTAATGGCACATTATAAAAATCAATTTTTGCAACAAATATATCTGGTAGCAAACTGTTCAGAGCTTATTACATATATGTGGAATATAAAGGCTTAAGCAATACCCCAAAAGAGTTCTACAAAAAGTTAAGCACTGTTTGGTGGGGAAGATGAGCAAGTCAGCAACAAACCAGGGACCTGAAAGGACTTAAAAATTCACACATTAGCTGGTATTATAGAAAAATGGTTTCATTCACCTAACTAGCAGAATGACGTTTTTTCCTTTTGTTTTCTCTGTCACAAGACCTTTTTCTTTTACCTAATTAAAAGTAGCTCTGTATTAATAACTTAATCAAATGCAGGTCAGAGGTGACATTAAGAGGTCATTTGCAAGTAATGCCTGGAGCTAGTACAAAAAACCAAAAGGATTTGGAAGGAGTTTTAAAAATTTTACCTCAATCAACAGACATCTGTGAAGATTATTTGGCTGTTTTAAAGCAACAGAGACATCTTGGAGTGAATGCAGCTATTTCTATTCCTCATTAACTGATCTGCTACAAACCTCACTGAGCTCGCCTGCTTTATATCTGGATACAGCATTAAAAAACTCAAACAAAACCAAAAAAGGCCCCTCCCCTCCCATTTTTGTGTACACATGTGTGAAAGAGCACACTTCACCTGGGATTCATGTAAACAAAGATTTTTTTAAATCTTCTTGAACTGAAGTGGTGGTTGACAAGAGCAGATTAAAATAGGGTACTGCACAAGGCTTGTAAAACATGTTCTTTCTAAGTGCAACATGGTCGTTCCAAGGAGCATTTCAGGGAGAGTGTAAGGTGAGGTTAGTTGTGATGCATCAGCTGTCCATTTTAAAATAAATTACTTCAAACCACAGGGTGGAAAAGCCTGGGGGAAATAAAGATCTCTTAGCTCCTTACAGGGAGTTAGATCCTGGATGAACATCTGAGAACATGAGTAGGGAGCTTATGGGTGAGATCTGCTCCATTTCTCACTTCTTCCCTGCTGATGGCATTCAACGTCTTACATGTCTCTCCCATACACAGTTACTGCAGACATTTTTAAGAGCAGCTGTTTCCATGTGCATGTACCCTCTCCCTTTCCAAATTCCATAGGCACAGGTGGCAGCGTGGCGGAAAAGGCACTCAACTGGAGCTCCCTGGCAAGCCTACCAGGTAAGGAGGAATAGCCCTCTGTCCCAGCCATTGTCCTCAGGCAATGGATTACACTGCAAACCTCTTGGTTTCAGCTGATTTCGATTTTTCTGGGCTATCATTAAGATTCGAAACAAATAAACTGAATGTATAATGGGAATCTACTGCTCTCTTGCAACATCTAAATTCCTCCAGGAGAACGCTTCCTCTAGCAAGTCATCCAGTCAAAGATGCAGGCCAAATTGTTTCTAATAAAGTTTCTTCAAACCCAGAATCCACATTTTTTGTGCTTCAGCCATTACAAGAGCCACTGCCCTCTAGTAGCTTTCCTGAGCAGCTCCATTGCTGGCTGACTTGGCATCTCGCAAGGCTGTGAAATTCCTCCATTCTCCATTTTAACCTCCATTCTTGGCAATAGCTGGAATTGGTTTTCAGAAGCAGAAAATTTCATTTTGGCAGCAACCCAAGGGCAATTCATGAGAAGTCGGCTGAGCTTGGGACTCAATGCTATCATCACTTACCAGGGTTTAGTGAGTCCAAGCAGGCAATTTGCCTTGGGTCACAAAAACATTAGTCCTTTCACACAGTGAAAAATACTACTATGTTTTCTCCCACTTGACTTTGTCCATTCTTGACCTGACTAACAATTATGATTTATTGTTATAATTATTCATAACTATTCCAATATCTGCTGTTTCACAGACACTGTAAGTCAACATCTGTAGCCTACATAGTTCATAGGATTCCCCTGCATGAAAATCCTCCCGAAGGAAAATCATGGCACAGCAACACTAGGAACAAGCAATATTATTGTATTAATTGTACAGCAATATGACTGTGCATTGCTGTGGCTAGTAACACACATGTACAAAGGGTTTTAAGAGTTCAAAAAAATGAACATATCAGTATTATGAAGGGCAGAAGAAGGTTTCTATGTCGCATGGAAGGAACAAGTTTTAATGAGATATGTTAAGGAATTATTCTTTCCTATTGTCCTAGATGTTTCAGAGTACAGTAAATTGTATGTTTCTAGAAATAGTTGGTCATATACCTCTGCTGTTTGCTGAAACAGAAAGCTTTTAAATCCAAATTTAGAGACATAAAAAAAAAAAAAGACTGTTAGATCATCTGCTCCATCCTCTGCCAACCCAGAACTGTTCCCCAAGTTTGCTAGTGGTTTGTCTGCTGCACTACTCAGTGAGTCAGGCAGTGGGACCTAGTGCATCACCTTGGGGAGACTCTTGCACAGTTCAGTAAGACTAGTCAGCTAAGAAATTTTTCCTAATATTGTTTTATGTAATGATGAGATCAATAGGGTGGATATCTGGCTTAGCCCAGTCAGAGCTGTTGCTGGGTTCCCGGCTGCATTTCAGTTTTAATTTACATCCTCTAATCCGCTTTACATTGAACAGCACTGTGTTTCCCTTAAAAAAAAATCTCATGCTAGCCCTGTACATCCATCACAGAATAAATAAAACAGATAAATGTTCAAATACCTGACCTACTTGTTCAGGCTTTGTGAAGGCTCTGCCAAACTTTGTTGTATATCAAACATCTGAAGGAGGCATTCTCTCTTGCCTCATCGCCTAGAACGGTTTGTTCCAGATTTTTTTTCTTAAGTACTAAACCTCAGGAATATTAATATTCTTTGCAAGAGACAGTCCCTTGAAACAGTGTAACGAGTAGATTTTTATAGATCTGCCAAGACTTGATGATGTAGTGGCAGCAGGATTTTTTTATTTTTTAAAAATAAATCAAGAGTGTAACATATGTGATTGAGATAGGCCCAGAACCCGGGATCAGGAAAGCTCCAACAGCTGTGAGCACGGACGGAAAGGCTGGGTGACTCTGAACCCACATCTGGATTCAATGTTGGGCCAGTTCCTCTCTTTGGAATGATCTGCACCAAACGCATCAGGCCGAAACATCTATGACCTTTCCAGGGAGGCAAGGATAGGGAGCTTAATGGCTAATGCAAAGATCTGCCTTTTGCAGACTTGGCACGTCCTAAAGGATCTTTACTGGTGACAGCATTCACAAAACAGAGTGAAAATTTATAGGCTCGTGTTCAAGAAGAATATTGGATAAGCCATTTAAGAAATGCTTCACGATGATGCGGCCTGGTGGTAAACAAACAAGTTTCCAGTTCAGATACTGACGTCTGCAACATCCCCAAGGCAATTTAACATTTCAACCCCATTTTCTTTAGGAAGGAGCGCGCATCCACGAGACTCAGCCGGCCAAAGGCATCGCCAAGTCGTTACGCACCCATCCGACGGCTCTGAGCGCGGATTCCCGAAGGCGCCAACGCAACGACGGCCCAAGTTTCTTTCCTCGAAAACCGGAGAAGCTTCACGGCAGGAGGGCTCAGCTCTGGGGCATCGCTCCGCCGCCGGGGAGGGCTGCGCCCCGCAACCCGGCCCCGGCCCCGGCCCTGGGGAGCGGCGCTGCCGGTGCGGGCCCGGAGGGGGGCGGGCGGCGGCGGGAGCGGGGGGCACTTGAACCGGCAGAGCACACTGACATCTAGTGGGAATTTGGGAAAGTACTGGGTTGTCTTCTGTGNAGCGTGCTTACAGGTCACTCGTTTTCAACCATCGGGCAGATGGATGTCTGAAAAGGGCCCCTGAAGTCTGCGCTTGGCTTTACTGCTCCCACTCAGCAATGCATTGCTGTTTGATAAGAGAGGATCCGTCCCCAACTTCACGTGGTTTTGAGACCGAAAGAAAGTCTCATTGCATTGCCCTCCTCGCCAGTTTGCCTTTCAAGCCCCAACAAACAGAAGTTGCAAGGTCTTCCATATGGGAAGGGAAAGTGTAATTTTCATTTTCTTGAGGCGATAAAGTGTTTTCTGAGATGGGAAGTGTTAACCATGTCTACAAGGAACCATAGCTCCTGAGAGCCTTCTAACACTTTTTGGTTTGGGAGCTGTTATGTTCACCAAAGTCCGATCCTACAACACAGGCCATTTTGTCTTCTCCTGTTGAGAGCACATATTTAAGAATTAGGGGTTGGGAGAAAAGAAAGCCTTTGTTCCTCAGGGACATTCATCTCTAGATCCATAGTGTTTCCTAAGTGCTGATGTGAGATTAACCTCCACCACAGATTTCTGCAGAAGCAGCTCCCAAAGGGAGGAAGATTGCCCTATACCACCAAATTATTTTGCAGCCTTCCTCCTCCTCCCACTCCATCCCCATCATGTCCAGCTCTGAGAAGACCAAGACAAATGGAGGGTCTGGAGAAGAATATTTATACTTGCCCAGGGTGTACTGTTTCTGAAGCAGCTCTGGCATTAGCAGGGAGAAAGCTGATCCTCTTCCTTGCTCCAGTCCTATTTTGGCCACAGTTCCCACTTACTTTCCAGGTGTACTTGACAAGTCCCCTTTTGGGGTCTGAGAGGGAAAAGGGAACTCCAAAGGCCACAGCCAACCCAACACACCTTCCTGCAAAGGGAAGTGGCTCCCTGTAGAAGAATGTAGCAAGAGAAAAGGACAAGGAAAAATAGAGGTAAAATACTTTCAGTTACATACTCCTAATATGACTTTCTTCCTTACTTTAGCTACGTCCCTCCGAGTTCACAAAACCAGGGGCTCTGGTTTTGGGTTTGAGGGGGAGTGGGCTAGGAAAACCAATTACCCATTCTGGTCTGACACTGAAGGCTGAACTCATGCTGAAAGCATGCTGCTTTCATGATGTATATTAGACTGACGGGACCCCATATTAGCCAGTCATGCCCAGCTGCACTGTTGTCTCCATCTCAGTGACCACCACTCCAAAACTCACAGGCTCTTTGTCTCCAGGAGACTGTAAATAGTCAGCTGAACTTGATGCTCCCGCTCCAGCATTGCATCCTCCACCAAACAGTTAGGCACGCTCTGTTTTCTGACACCTCTCCTCCCATGACAAATTTAGACAGCTTGGGTCATGTACTACCAGCTGGTTACTGACATAAGACTCCTCCTAAGCAAAGGATCTGCCTACAGCATTTGTATGTGGGAAGATGTGTTTCTAATTCCTGCTTTCAAGATCTCCTTGAGCACTGTCCTTTGGTAGTTATTGGGCTTGTTCTCCGCAGCATCTCCTAGTGATCCATGTCAGACGTTATAAGGGAGTCCTGGAGAAAACCAGCTGATGCAGAAAGCAGATCAGCTCTTCACTTAGCATACAGCAGGACAGCCCTACTGGGTGAGCATGTCACTCACTGCCTGTGGCTTCCCAGCAGCGGGTATACCGTTTCCCTTCATGACGCAGTACGTCTCAGCTCTAATCAAGTGTGTGATGGTATTACCCTTTAGCACTTGTAGCCCACCAGGGATTATCACCACAAGCTTCTGTGCTGATGTTTCTGAAGCGTGCAGAGGCAAGTTGCCGGGATGTCAGAGAGCTGTACAGAGAGCGTAAGTCACTGCGGTGGGGAAACAGGCACTTCTTGTCTTTCCTATTAAATACGCGGATGAGAGAGAATGAATAACAAAGCCTGCTTGTTGTATTTTCCTAAGCAAGGCATATAAAGCTGATTATTTGTAGAATGAAATACGTAAGCTTAACCTATGTATCTGCCAGGACTTTTTTAATCAGCCAGGGTTTTGAAAAATTCCAGCTCCTGCACCAAATGTGTTTATAAGAGTAGCATGTTTATTCAGTACTGTGCCAAATGAAGATTCCTCTCCCCCCGCCCCCCAAAGTTATTAATAAGTGGGAACAAAGTTGGGGCAACATTGTGTTTTTAGAAAGTATGAGANGGAAAACAGAGTCTATTCTAGCCTGCTATGAACACAGAGGGTTGTTTTAACTGTTTGGTGGTGTTCCTGTTGTTTGTAACTAAATAGCACTAGCAGATGAAATTTTTTATACCTTACTGATTGCTTCTACACAGCTTCCCTTCCATGACTGCAGAAGTCAACATTAGAAGTTTACACTGAATTTTAGGTCCAGCTGTAAAAGGCTTAGACTTTTTAAAGAAGGAAAAAAAAAAAGCACACAGTCCTCTACATCAAAATTAAAATCAGGCCAAAGGTGCAGAGATGTGCAAAGTTTGATTTTGCAGTAATTGTGACATAGTGTTTACATTATTTCTGTACAAACTTCAGGTTTTGGAGAGCATTTTCTTGTTCACTTCATACATTGCTAAAAGTCTGTGGAGTCTTCCTAGCTTTTCGATGTGTGCAGACAGTTCTGACTAGCAGAAACCATTTGAAAGGAGCCAGAAAAATGGTTCACACACTCCTTCTGAATACATATTGAAAAAGTCTTTGCCAAGCACTAACCTAAACAGAGCCAGCCTGTAATAAAGCCCAAGAACTTATTAATTCACAAAGTGCAGAAGCAGGTGCTATGAGTCTGCTACTTCTGCAGTTTTGGTTTGTGCTTCTCCTGTGATAGTTTTTCCTACTCTCATTTAACTGTTAGGGTAAAACTTACCTTTCCAACACAGTGATGAAGTGAGCTGTAATTAGCAAGGGAACTCAAGAGCTGGGGATATTAAATTCACACTCTCGAGCCACAAAAAACTGCCTACATTTCTACAGTTACTACAGAAGCCAGTGAAGGGGAATAGGGACATCTACCTTATTAAGATCCAGTGGCCTACATTTTTGCTTGAGGGAAGTGCTGATGCAGTAACCTGAACCCCAACCCATTATTTTCCTAGCTCTCTGCCAGTGCAGTCTGTTCAACATAACATCTTGCTGGTGCAGATTGCCCAGCTCACTACTTGCATTCATGCAGCAATGCACCTCAGAGCAGTGGTGGCACAGCGAGACATGCACAAACCCTTCTCCATTAGGAGAAGTTTCCATTTTTCCTGCCCAGATGAAATTCCAATCACAGGTGTGGGATGTTTATTTGTGAGAGAGAGCTAGAGGGTAGTAATGTATACTGTATAAAAGGTCAGGCAAAAAGTCTCATATAAGAAGCAAGCAGGATGAGGGAGGATTTAGATACAGGATGAAAATTGTAAAACTGGCTTTAATATTGCTATTATGCTTCCATGGGAGGGAGAGAATATGTTAACAATTTTATATTAGTGGTAAACACAATACAAAAGTAAGCCTCTCAGAGATCACCATGCCCCTCCTCTCTGCTCAGGCTGTATTTCTTTTTTAAGCAATAACTGAACTTCCTTCACAAGTCCTCAATACTTAAAGAAAATCAGTACACAACAGCATCTCAGTTCCTGAGTAATATACATAATTACATGATTGAAATAGCAAATGTCATCAATAAGGCTGCATTTGTCTGTTACAATCATTGTCTGTTAGATCGTTGTTCAGTATAAACATATGACCTGGATGTTGCTTCTCCCATACAGTAATGTGGAGCAATTGAGACCGTGTTTGAAATACACGCTTTGGGTATTGTTCCCCTGAGGGTTATGCCACCACTTTGTTCATCCACTTCCTCCACAATAATTTTGAATTTATCAGCTGACTTCAACCAGACTTGAGAAAGCAGAAGCTTCTGAGATGTTGGGTACCTGAGCATTTTAAGAAAATAAGCAGCTAGGCAGAGAAAACTGTCCCTATGAATGCTTCTAAGGTAAGAAAGGCAGCAGCAGAACTGCATTTACTAAACAGCACAGAGACACCACAGGGATGCTCACTGCTCCACAGGAAACAAGTTTTTTCGGCCCACTTCTTACTAAAATACAAATACTCACGGCTTAACCCTGTTACAGGCCAGGTGTCCTCTGTAATGCGAGGGCTGTGACCATCCTGGGAGACACGGGGTTGTGAGAGGTGCAGAAATCCAGCTTCACAGGACGTTCAAAAGGAGATGGGTTCTGAATGTAGGTGCCAACTCATACAGCAGTTACTCAAAAAAACCCTCAGCTTCCTAAGAAACAAAAGTACCACAGGTTACTACGTACAACCCCCTGCCCCCAAATTTCCTTGGACTTAACTTACTTAATTGCCCTAAAAGACATGAGCTTTTGGGCAGAGCAGAGAAAAATCTTTTCTGTTTCAAGCTCTTCTGGGAAGAACAAAAAGCAAACATTATCCAGCATAAAAGGACCTAAGAACCAAAACCATACTCACATGAGCTTTCACTCCAGCTACAAAGCAGCTTGGCCAGGCTCAGTTAAGGCAGCCACAGCTGGAAGACTGGGGAACTTCAAAACTCCTGCTTCGATCAGAGCCCTTACAAGGAGAAGTAAGTAAATTGTATAATTTTTTACACGTGTTACACTCTCCCTCTGCTAACCCTCCCTCCCCCAAATACAGAAAGACTAAGTCTCAACCTGCTTCTCCCCGCTCTCTTCTGCATTTAAATTCCCAATGAGGCAGAGCTCGGGACTTTCCTCTCCAGCTTAGCAACCTAAACAGGTCAGGCACCTGTCTTTCCCTGCTTGTAGCCTTGACCGTAAACCTTTGAAAGGTATAAGGTCTGTAACAAAGTTAATAACATTTCAGCTTGATTTCTGGTGTCTCCCATGCTGCACCTAATCTTCCTGCAATATTTAACTATTGAAATTCTTGGTGTGGGCTAAACACCTGCTGCAAAACTTGATGTTTTCTGTTTGGTATCAAAATTTCATGATTGTGCTAAATTTTGAAGAAGCAGTACAGTTGTTCTTCACTGTACTTACTTATGCACACACATAAAATCAATGTATGTGATTCAAAATGTATGTGGTTAATATTATTGATAAAGATAATGCTAATGGAAGTATTTAACTGGCTATCGCTGCATACCTGGATAAAGGGTGCAAGAGGAAAAAGACTTGAACCAGTTACATCTTGCACAGAAGACGTTAATCCCTTTCACTGTTAGTCTCAGAGGAAAGTAAGGGGAAATAAAATTAAAATCACTTTTTCTGTTCATCCCCCAAAATATAACACATCATGAGCCTGCGTGAGAGCTGTTATTCCCCACTCCTCCTTTTGCAGGCAGTAGGTGTTGCCGTAAATCCCTGTGTCTGATTGATGAGGTAAAGACAGCTTTTCAACCTTCATTCCGTATTGGTTGACTTTTACAGCTTTAAAAATTATGTCAATATTGCCTTTGTAGTATAATAATTTTGTACTTCTCCTTGGCTCTATTCTAAGTTTGCTTAAAGATAAAAGAGGTGATAATTAATTTGTGCAAAAGAAAAGGCAGATCCTTAAATCCTTTCATGTTGGAAAGCAAACTGAAGTGTGTGCTTAGTAGTGGTGGTAGTTAAGGGGTTTCTCATATTCCTCCTTTTCCCAAGAGGAAGAAGGTGATTTGTAAAAGCCCTTATTATATAGGAGGATCCACTTACAGTGTTTGGAGACATGAATTCAATCCCAGGCTGTGAGTTTTAGCATTCTTGTAGACATTCCCTTATTAGCACTACTTACAAGCACCACGCTGATAGAATAAGCTTTAAAGAACTGGCTTGAAGCCTCCATTTGTAATAATTAACAACCAGCTAAGCATTGCTCTTAGTCACACAAAACCCAGAATGATGCTAAATATTCTTCAGCTGGAACATTATCCTTTTGCTATCCTTTAAGCCAGACAGAGGCAGACCTCATAGCAATTTGCCCAGTGCTCTTTCCTATGGCTTGTTTTTGGATGCCATACAAATGCCAGTTGTTGAGAAGTGGAGCTTTCCAAAATTGTTCTGAACAAGAAAATTAGATGCTGAAGGCAACAGTACCTTTCCCATTGGCTTCAGCAAGGATAGGCTATATGAAAAAGCTGCTGCTGGAATCTTGCTTGACACAGACCAATTCTATTACCCACTACTGGTGTGTGTCCAGCAGACTCCAGTTTGTGCCACAGTCCTTAGACACATGCAGTGGTGTGCTGTGCCTATTCCAGCCTTAAGATTAGCATTTTTGTTTTGTTGGTAGTAAGGCATTTCTTATAACTATAATAATCTTTTCTGGTCATTGCATTCAAAGTGATGTTCATCATGAAGCAACAGGATTTGCACCTATTTTCAGCAGGTGAGATTCTGCCCATCCTCGCAGTGAGTAGCATTTTTATGGGATAATTCACCATATGCTGCTGTTTCACTTAGTTTTGTAAGTTCCTTGGCTTAGTGTACTAGCTCTGCACTGTCTTTAAAGAAAAGCTCTGCAGTTGTTAGTCTTGTGATGCAGTTGTCCTTTGGGAGAGCTCTTTCAAAAAGCAAGGGGTAATGTCTTCTTCCTCAGTCTCTGGAGTTAAATGTTGGGCAGATCTGCACAGACCTAACTTGGTATTTGGGCTGAATTTCCTACCACAGAATTGCTTGTAATCTATTTGTAACCATTTCTAGTCACAAAATGAAGCTTACAGCTTATAGGAAACAAAAAAATACACAGGTTCTGTGCCACTGGCTACCCTCTTTGTTCCCCTCCCACCACCATAACATCCCCCCAGAAAACTAAACTGGTCAGAGTAACTGCAAGAAAGATACCATGAGTTTCCACCAGCTGAGAACTGAACGTGAGTCAACTGCTTGTAAGGCAGCTCTGCTCACATCTGGAACACCAATGCGCACTCCCTGATGGGAAACCAACCCAGAAGGTGCCAGCTTTTGCTACATTACCGTACTAGTTTCAGTTTGCTATTTGTATAGTGAAGTATTGGTCAGTAACAATAAATATGGTAGAAGAAATTTTGTCTGCTCCTTGTTGAATTAAAATGAGTTTATCAAAGGGACAGCAAAAGATGGGTTTAGGACAAACGTGGAACATGACAACATGAAGGTCAGTTCAGTCAGTCCCAGGGCTTACATTAAAGAGTAAAACTGCTTTCTTGGACTGCATGGTGGGTCCCTTTGACTATTCACATGAATAAGACAAGAAGACTTGACTCTCAAAACAAATTAATTGCTTAGATCCAAACCACTTCTTAGAAGATTCTTGAAAGGTTTTTTGAACAAGTTGTTAAGAAAGGTACAGTGTAAAATCAGAAGACAACAGTTATACAGCAGAAGAAATATGCCGGATTTGATCTTTTCTATCACACCAGTCTTATCTAAGAGAGATTAGCACTTACTATTTCTTCCTTGCCATTTTGCAGGTTCACGCTATTTTTCAGATTCATACAAGTGCATAATCAAAACACCTTTCTGATAGGGACCCTGGAAAGGTATCCTGTTGATTTTGAAGTCTGTCCTTTACATTTCTCTCTTCTTAGTTCAAGCTATGGCAATGGTGATACTTTTGGCTCTGTTGGTTTTCAAGATGTTTCAAATTCAGCATGTTATATGAGCAAAAGACCCTGAGAGAGAGGAAAAAAGATGTGTGAGTCATGGGGAACAACTACAAAAAGGAACCGGGAGAGAGGGAGAACATCTTTGCAGGCCAAATGTGTTTCACACATCTTGAGCTCTTGCCTTCCATCCCCTGTATTGCTGCACATCTCCCTTCCCCACCTCTCTGCTTCAGGAACTTCATCCTCTTCCTTTGTGGCAAGGGCTCGCTATGTCCTATCACATTTTCACTCATGTACAGTAGCTTTCATTATTCCTTATCCCAGCACTGTTCGCTTCATATCCGAGTTCTACAATCCTCACCTACAAGGAGCCTTATTTTCTTTTCATCACTTCTCAGTATGAGGAGCTGTGTATCTGTATGTGTTCATCCACAACTCTTTCAGTCAAATCTCCAGATAATTGAAAAGAGAAAAAAAAAAACCACCTTGAATTTAAGCAAAACAAGAATAGAATTTCCTGTGTGTACTGGAGTTTTTATGGAGTTTTTGCTGCTTAAATATACAGTGAGAGGCACACTGTGAATATTTCTTCTGAATCTTGTGGTATGGAGTATTATGGAAAGGATGTAGCTCCTACAGTACTTAACTGTTTTGGAAAAAGTTACCCCCTGTCTTCTGGGTACTTCCACACACAAAGGACTTTTTGGGTTTTTTTCTCAGCATGAAGCAGAGAAGCCAAGTAAACTACTGAACCCTCCATAGTGGGGCTGTGAGTTAGCTCCAGGGAGAATCTAGTCAACAACCTACCACCTTCTCTGAGCTTTAGGAGGATGGGGGGAAGTTTCAATTACATTCCCTCTTCTCAGAGAAAGTGCCTATCACTTGGTTTCTGATGCCAAGTACATCATGGGGAGAGGGGATACCAAGTTCTTGCTTTTAATTAAACCACATTCATTTTGAAGTTGGGCTCAGCAGTTGGGAACACCTCTTCCCTGCGCATAAGATCTGTGCACTTTAGACTCCCAGACTCCTTGCATATATAAAATTTTCAAAAGTATCCAAGAGATGTAGGAGCTCAAGCCACTGCAATTTAAAAAGATAAAGGCTCCTAAATCTCTTCTGGTGTTCTGGAAAATGTTAACTGCTGTCCCTACTGATCATTGCAAGAGGAAGAAGGAAAAAAGATGGACTGTGAGCCACGCCTGGGCCATTTCAAGATTTTACAGCTGAAAGACAAGATCGTTGAAGCCAGTTGTTTAACTGGACCAGGAGTCCAGAGGGAGTGCAGAGCACTGGTGTGAAGTGCTTTCTTTGGCATGTCTGACTCAGGAGACAAGTCTCATGAACCAGTTACACGTTCTGAGTGCCTTTTTGTGGTTAACTCCAGTTTGAGAACATATTGCTTGCAATAGTCTAACTTGAAGGTGATGAAAGCATAGTTTGCTCAGCCAAGTTCCACATCCGAATATGAGGGGCACAATTTCCTGGCTAGTTTCAGATGAAATTAGGTGTTCCTGTTGTTATTTTGGTTTCCTGAAACAGAAAGAAGAATGGGAGCCTTAGGTCCACATCCATCTTAGATGCAGGAGGACCAGTCCTTCCAACAGAGATGAAACCACAGCTCTTGCAGACCTGTTGGTTTCTCCCTTTTTGTTACACCCAACTGCTTTCTCCCAGTTATTCACAAGAAAAGAGTTCCTTGTATCTGGTTTTCAACCATCTTCAGACTGCAGACAGGCCTATAACTCATGGGGGTCTTGTTCTCCTGGCTCATGGTTTGACACAACCAACAAATGGGAGGAGGGTAATAAGACTGAAGAATTTCACAGCTAAAGGTCTGAGAGAAAAAGAAGAGGCATAGGAACTGCTTTGCCTGACTCTATTTATTGTGAGAGCTCTGAGATGGGTTATGTGGTCAGCCCCTGGGGTCAGATTGCCCCACTCTGGAAAAGGCACCTGTTTCTCTGGGCCAAGTCACTCCCACAAGCTGGCTTTCTTCTAGTGCCAGTGTAGATCTCTTGCTTGCTGCTGAGGTGCTGCCAGCTCCTACAGGCTACATGTCATGGAGCCTTGATAATGCAGCACATTTCAGCGGCTTTTCAAATTGTTGATTGCAGATTGGTTTTGGCAATTTTTCTTTTAAATGAGCCTTACATGGTTTTTGACGCTTTTAGAAACAGTTGTTACTCAGACAGTTGAGAATCACTGCAAGGCAGTAGTGATGGATTTGAAATCTGGCCTATTTCTGGCATTTCAAAGTATTTTGTAAAGCCTTTCACTCAGACCATACTAAATATGGAATATCTTATCTCCAACACACTGACCTCTTGTGCTGGAGATTCAAATGATATCCCTTTCTGGGTTCAGAAGACCTGCCATGTTGAAAAGACAGATAATGTAGAGTAAATGCAAATGAGTAGGTGATTAGTACATATCTGTGTTGTGTGTGTTAGAAGAGAATGTAATTTGGAAGAGTTAGTTCTAGTACTATTAACTTGGTTATTTTCGATTCTGAGCTCTTGCTGGAAAGATGTTTATTGAGCAGGTCATAAGAGTGGTTTTGTTTTCCCTTTTCTTTCATGTCTTTAAAATTTGCAAATGCTGTATGCACCCTTATTTACTTTGCAATTATCCTGCAAGAGCAGTGCTTGCTCTCTTGGCCACATTTTTCAATTACTCTAATTCTTTTTTGGTAGGCTTCCCAGATAGTGAAAGATGCAGCCACACAGTCTCAAAATGCAATGGGCAGCCACTGTCACAGTACAAAGCCTTGTTTTCCTCCTATTTGCTCACTTTGCTGATATTTGAGACCACATCACGGAGCCTGTCCTGAAAACTTGCTGCTAGGGTGGGGCCAAGAAGATTTGAGCTTAAATTCATGCCCTCAGAAGGGATCTCAGCTCTGTCTGGAGAAGTTTCTCCCACACGAAACAGGAAATGTGGGAATCTGTTCCAAGCACTCCTCCCAATCTGCTGTGTGACCAAATATCCCTGTATGCCCATTTCTCCTTTTGTATGATGTGGGTCATACTATCTACCTTGTTCTGTAAATCTGAGATTGAGGAAAAGCTGTAGACAGGTAGCAAGTAAATATCATTGCATTCACTGGGGTGAACACAGAAAGCCTCGCCTACGGGAAATGTGCCTCAGTTCTCCTTGGGCTGGGGGAGCAGGCACGTACCCTTGTGTTCACACACCCTGTGCACCCAGCCTGACTTACACAGCCTTTCCTTTTCACCGCAGGGCAGGGAGTTCCCTAGATACATTAGCTGGCATCCGTTTAGTATGCTGTTTTCCACACGGCGGCTATCAAAACCTATTTTTGCTCACCTGACAATATCATTTTTAAAATGAGTAAGACTGAAGACTTTCTATTCCCAAACAAACAATAGTGAAAGCTTTTACTGACCTACTGCCACTTGCCTGAGGACCTGGAAGTGAGCTACAAATTGCACGTCACTCAGTGAGCGATTATAGATTCTGCGTGTCCCCTCCTGCGGGTGAGAGCTCTCCCGTGCTGCTGACAGCAACGGAGGGATTTGCAGCCAGGTCTCTGGGGGTCTCAGCTAGGAGGCAAAACTGAGTCTCAGCTGCCCCAGGCTTTGCCAAGCTGTTTGCTCCTGGAGAGTCAGTGGTAAATTTTCTTATCTGCTCAGAGAGGGAAAGAAAGGCCCTAGCATAGGGGCCTCTCCTTTAGGACCCAGAAATTGCCCAATGCCTCCGACTCCCATCGATTTCAGCAGGCACTCAACAGCTTACGAATGATGGTGCCTGCTACGACAAAAGCCTAGCTTAAATTTTGGTCTCTTCATCCTCAAGCGCATGTTCATTTTGTTTAGCTTAAAAATTGGTGCCATTTTGTTGATCTATTCTGATTTATACCGGCAACAAGTATAATGCTCTCTGCATATGAATATCTGGGTTTGCGTCCTGAGGGCAGCCAGGGGTAAGAAGTCTGTTTTACTCTCTCACAGGTGTCCCTCTCTATGAATGAGCTCCATGGTAATGAAAACCTACTCAAGCAACATCCTTCTTGAGTTTCTGCTTTTAGCATATTTTTAGTGTAATTTTTTTCCCAAAAAGTGATTTCAGCATCTTGTACTCCCAGGACCAAAGTGGATTGCTCTACAGCTGAAATAGAGTGGTATAATAACAGAGGTTTGAAGTTCAGATTTCTTTCATGGTGTGCCCAGAAGCAAGCCTTGCAACTGTAATTATTGTCAGATAATTTTTCATTTTATTGATTTAACTTTTTCCCCATATCACTGATTGTCAGTAAGGACTTTTTTTTTCCCCTGGACCATTGGGTGTAAGGCAAAATAACCTGCAGTCTAGTAAAACAGTAATAATTGAATGGTGATACACACAGATGTGGCTGGTGAGGTTTCAGGGTTATTCTCTCAGTGGAAGTTACACAATTCCAGAAGTCTGAATTTGTCATTTACTTTTTGTTTCAAGAGTTGCACTATTCAGCCTAAGAATACATAGTTTTTACAAACAAATCTAATAGAAATAACAAAAGGCTTTTTTAAAACAACGTTTGGTAATAAACCCAGACCTCCAGTATTTTAAAGATGTATGTAAAGCCTTGGTGCCAGCTACTCAAAAATCACTTAAGAGACCAGCAACACAGGATCAGATTCTGCTGCTGTTCCTCAGCATGAGTCATTTTTTGCTTCAACTCAAGTCTTTTGAGGCTAATTTGCAATCAGATAAAACTCAGTGTGAGAAAGAGCAGCAGAGCTGGACCCTGAGTCACTGGGCACTTAGCAAAAATTGAAAAATACCAGAGACACCTGAAATTTTCACTGAAGACTGGTGGTCACCAGCAGATAATAATTATTATAGTGGTAACAGTGAGTCTTGGCTTCAATGGCCTTTTACTACTTTGAGTAAACAGTTACTTGCCAGATTATTATTATCTTGGCACTTGACGCAAAAAACCTGTAGTTTTCCATGTTTCTTAAAGCTGAGTATACATTTATTGAATGAAAGCATTTATTAAACATATGGGGACAGATTCTCAACAGGCATTAAATAACTTACCTCCGTTTGCCAAGAACTCTTTCTTTTTATGTTTTATTATGCTGAGAACTGCAGGTTGCATAGATGGAAAATGGTGGAAAATGGAAATAGGTGGAAATGCAGCTTCATTATGAAAAGCCAAACCATTTTATATCTCCTGATATCATGTAGATCTGAACTCCATGGTTTTGGATTGTCCTCACAGTTGCATCTATATTACAAGGTCATGAGCAGCACAGAGATGTTAAATAGGGAATGAATGTCCTAATATGGGAAGAAAGTCATATACAGTGAAACTGGGATATAGCAGGTTCAAAACGTTAAGACAAAAAAGAGTGCTTTACTCTCTGCCACAGGACACTTGATACTAAATACTTGCATGGGTTCAAAAAGTAATTGGACAAAATAATGAAAGAAAAAGTCATGAAGGTGAAACACTAAGACAACATTTCAGGGTCAAGAAATCTGTGATCTCCAGCTTGCAGGGACAGTATTCTGGAAAAGCAATGCTATATGCTTTTTCTATTTTTACTCTCTTTCCTACACCTCAGCTGTTGCCACTGTTGGGACAGACAACAGGAGTGGATGGATCTTTGATCTAACTCAATACAATTTTTTAAATTGCTATGTAAAACACATTTTTTCAGCCACAAAATAAGAAAAAAACAAACAAACAGACTGCTGTATATTGAGATACACACTTAAGCTATAAACTGGTTCTAAACCTTAACCTAAATCTCCCAAATTAGATGTCTTCAGACATAGGATTTGGTGTGATCCCATCACCAGACATATTGATGGCACACAGAATTACTAGGTGTAGGGATATCCTGACTTCAGAATTCAGACTGATTAAAATTAGATTGGGTGTTTGCAGTATCTGGTAAAACTTTGTCCGTTCCACAGATAATCTCTTTTGATCTTCAGGAGAATGGAGTAAAGCCTGAAGCTCTCTTCAGCCTTCCTTATCCTGGCTCAACTTCCACTGAAACAAGTAGGGCTTTTGCCCACATAAAAGCATTTTGACGTTTTCCAGCAACGATAAATATCAGTAAACAGACCATCCACCTGGCTGAATATAGGGTGCTATTAAGGGTCAAAACTAAGACGTTGCAATGAAAGAGTGTGACGGGTTCAGAGGCATGAATTAACATGCGCTGCTGGTTGCTGGCACACCTTCCTCAGCTCAGGTAGACATCACCAAACAAAAAGAGATGAAGATTGATGTTAACACTACCTTGTACTAAAATAATCTGCTAGCCCGAATTATGTCTTTCATTTGTTCCTCTCTGAGTTTTTCACCAGCTGAGGTCAGCTGGCATTCAACCTAGCGATCACCTCCTCTGAAAGCTTATTGTTGTCAACAGTGATGAGAGAATAATTTGGCATGACCCAGAATTAAAATCTTGGCCCAGGACTCATTCAAGTGAATGGTAACATCAGTGGGTGCTGAATTCAGGACGGACAGTTTTCTACCTTTGTTTATTTGTCCCATTTGTGTAGTGAAAGCAACCCAGGCAGGTAAGTCAGAAAACATCTTGGGACAGATTCAGATGTTAGTCAGAGCAAGGTCACATAGATGTCACCAAGAAGGCCTGTAGGCTTTTATTACCTCCTTTCTCTTTTGCAATAACTACTTTTTAAAGTGGTTCACCAGCCATACAGCCCACTGCACCGCACTGCACTGATTTGTCTATCAGCATCCAGATGAACTACTGGTACTGGGTGATCCCAGAAGATGAGTATTCCATAGCATATATTAAGCTGCAGGAAAAGGAAGGTAACTTTGTGTGTGTGGAAACAGGCTTATATCTATATCCTTAATAAGGCTTTAATGCAGTTGTGAAAAGCCAGAGAGTTCTCATGGAGAATCTGATATGTAACATAAAGAAAACTTGACCCTTTAACAGTACCTTGCATCCTGGGACTGAGCAGCTGCTGCGATCTTCACAGGATGCATGATATTCCAGCAATATGTGGTAGAATGGAGGACAAATAAAACAGAAAGGGTAGGGATTAGATAGTTTACGTTCAAAAAGCATTAAATGGCCCTTGATAACTCCTGGGAACTATTTATTGATTCCTTCTATGCACTGCACATTCCCATTAAGTGATTTCATTTCCTGATTTCTCCTAATCACATCACTTGGTTTAGAAGTCTTTTGCTCTCTGAAACTTGGGGGTACATAGATAAGTTCAATTTCTCAGGTGGCTATACTTTTTATTACATGTGAAAAGTTGATACAGTAAAGTAACTCCTTGGAGCCAGCAGGTCTGGAGCTTTCATCATTACGAATCGCTGCATCAAGGAAGAACCGGCGGGTTAATTGCTGTGTTAGTCTCAGTCAGACTAGCATGTGGCTTTTTCCATCTCTGTAATGGGCACTGATAAAGTCCTTGGAAATTGTGGCTGCCTCTGAAAAGTATATTGCCACCTTGGAAATAGTAGTAACAGACCAGTAATAATAATACTAATAAGACAGTGATGCTGTAATGGTCAAATTCTCAAGTCATTGTAATAGCTGACACTTCAAATAACGTTTACCATAGAAAAATTTGCTCCATGCTGGGCTACTCTGCTTGGAAACAACACCTTCATTTTGCAGGGTGAGGAGAAAATGGAGAAAGAGAGAGGGGATGCTGCTTTGGTTTTTTTTCTCTAAAAATAAAGGAAGAAGTGGAAGGTCTTCAAATCTTTTAGTTTGGCAAAATGGAAAAAAAGCATTCCTTAATCTAGCTGACACTCACATGTCATCCCAGAGCCATCCAGTGCTTTTATGGCCCTTGCCTTAAGGAGCTGCCAATGCCCCCAGCTTCTCAGTAGGCAGCCCGATGGCATGTGGAACGCAAGAGGTTTCTCTTCCTTCCCTGGGAGCGGGCGAAGAGTCACCTCGGCTGCCTGCCGAAGCCCAGCCGGCTGTGTGGGAGAGTGGGGAGAGCAGCGGTGCTCCCAGGGAAAGGATGATCCCGGCCACTGCACACTCCCCTTGCAGACCCTCTGGCCCACTCAAGGCAGAGCTCGCTGTGGGCTGCGGCTCACCCAGACCAGCTGCTGGCACTGCTCACCTCTGAGCCAGGGGAAAAAATCTGCAGCTACGCTGGAACAAGAAAGAAGTGAAAACAGAGATACAGAACACCGGGGTTATTTCCATTGGCTCTGGCTGCTGGGCACGGTATATCAGCAGCCTCTAGTTCCCGAAAGGTCCCTCCTTTGCAGATATTTACAGAGGCATCTGCAGCAGTCAACTGGATGACACCTAAATGAATGAAAAATAAACCTATGAAACGGTATTTCCCATTCTTTGGAACACAGTAAAAGTGTCTCCTGTTCCTTTCAGCACCTAAACTAGATACATTCATCAGTGCAGGAAAAGATACTGGCATATGGTTTAGGGAGACACATATTCAAAGGAAACAAACCTGCATCACCCAGTACTTTCCAAATTAAATACCCCTGTCATTGCACATATTTTTGAAAACCAGGCTACCAGCAGTGTGAATCATTTTTTCCTGTATGATGCTGAGCCCTTTGGAAGAATTTTGCTTCCACAAGGTTTTGTGCTCTTTGTAGTGCAAAGGATTTGCCCTTGTTTAGAAAGATACTGGTTTTCCACTGCATAGTCATACTTGTATAGGTGACTTTCTGAGGTTAACAGATCTGCTCTAAGTGTAGAGCCATGTGTCATTTAAGGTTAGTAATAAAACAGTTCATCACAGACAGGTGTGGAGTGTCCAGTCCCTTCTTGCTGCAAAGGGAAGAGGACGATGTACTATGTGAGAAGCAGGTGCCTACTGGTACTGCACCATGCCGTGGTTCATCAGGGTTGGACTGAGGGACACTGCCCTTCCTTCACTTTCAGATTTCACATTCAGCTGATGAAGCGTAAAAAGCCATCTCATTGTGGAAAGCCAGCATTAGCCTTCAGACACTACTTAATCCTGTTTAAGATGGTTTTAAATATTGTACGGGTCTGCTAAGCCCCCTCACAAGGGGAGAATTTTCACCTAAAAAGACCAGCTAATAAAAGAGCTCCCACCATCTGCTCACCCCCAGAAAACCAGCCAGCAGTGGGCACAGAAACAAATTCTTAACCTGAGATGCAAAACAATCTGGGTACAAACTGAGAACGACCTGTGCTTTGTTTTAAATGAACACAGTTTCTCTTACTTATTATGCTACTTTATGATTCCATATAGACAGAAAGGATTAATTTCCCACTCATGTTCGGGGAATATGCATGCTAGCAGCCATTAGATGTAATTTGTCACCTGTTTAAATCCCACATGCATTGATAGGAAAATTAAATTCAATTTCCTTTCAAGTTTAAATATCTCTAAAGATATTCCCCAATCCAGGAAAGCACTTAAGCAAGTGCTTCACCTTGGGCATATGAGTGGTTCTAGTGATGTCAAGGGCTTTCCTGGACAGGGCTGTGATCCATAGCAGATGCACACCTGCACCGTAGAACGAACACCCAGCAAATGCAGAAAAATTAAGGCACCAGGGTACTAGAAACACACTTGATTATTTTTGAGGTCCTGCGATTTTGCTCCTGTCTGTGAGATTTTCAGTTGGAAAAAAAAAACCCAACAAAAGCAGGGAAATTAGCTACAGAAAGGCAATGTTTCAAAAGCACATAGTTCTCTTAGTCTCTTGGGGAAAATTTTACACAATCCTAGTTTCAAAATAATGTTAAGGTTGCAAAATTGAGCAATCATAAAAGTCAGGAAATTTAAAAAGTTAGTATGTGTCTTTCAATGTTAGCTCAGCAATAGCAAATATATGTAGTGGGAGAAGTTTATACTTGCAATTTCTGTGTTAAATATAAACTTTAAAGTATTCTTGTTGACCATTAATAAGCAACATAAACTGTATTGGGTATTTAATGTCTGTAAGAGGCATCTTAATCATAAGAATTTCCTGGCATTGGAATTCAGAGGACTTGGTTTTGAAATACAAAATATCACTGTTGTGTTGCTGAGTTCTTTTGGCTCTTTTCTCACCTATGGGTGAAAGTCATCACTGAGAGAGAAAGGCAATTTCACCTGTGTTATAACACAATTCTCACATCAGAATAGTTTTGTGATGTTTATGAAAGGCTATGATTTATATAGTTAGGGAACTGACTTAAGTTTTTGGTTTTTTTTTTTTAAGAAGTAAGAACTTCTGTGGTAAAGAGACCGCAATGGTTCCCCCTTGCTGGCAAGAGAACTAAACCTCCCAAAACAAATGTGCTCTACCTGAATTAATAATACAGAGCTGTTTCGCAAAATGTTTAAAATACAGAATGATCTTTCCAGGCCAGATGTATGACTTGCTCAAACCTATGTGTCGTGGTTTAACTTACCATGAAAATCTAAATACAGTGTGATGGTAGTGTTTAGATAAGACAGATGTAGAGTGCAGTGCAGGCTTGGTATTGCAGAAAAACGCTGATCCTTATAAATGAGCTGTATTGCGCTCTGGGATTTTCCTGGCTGACTCTTTCAAAACCCAGGCTAGATTAAATCATCACAGCTGGGGAGAAAATATCAAGAGTTAAATAACTACTTTATGAGAGTTGTAAGAGTGTGAAAGTTTTAAGATTTTAAATAATTACAGCACACTCTGAGAGCTACAGAAAGACAAATGAGCTTGTGGCCAACAGTCTTATTTATTCTGATGTCATCCTGAAAGACAAATGAAAGTGTCAAAGATGTGGGGAGAATTTCACACATAACCAAAGATGTAGCTATCAAAGTAAATACAGGTCAAAGTGCAGCAGTGAGGAGTCCCACACATACTCAGCTCAAAGGAAAGATGACATTTTGAACTCAGTGCTTCCACTGATTTGTATGTTACATTTACTGCTCCAGTAAATCATGAGCATCTTGAGCTCTCTGTTAGTCAGCTGTCAGCTTGTTTGTTAATGGAACTAAGCCAGCCTGGGAATAAAATACGTCTCTGATTAAGGTATGCAAGTGTGAGGACATAAAGCTTTACATAAAATCTCCACGAACATGTCACAAGTCCAAAGTTAAGGCAAATACTTAAGGGAGAAGAAGATCTTTGTATCATGTTTGATTCCAATCTATCGTCGCCTTAATGAGACAAACTCTTGGGGAGCTGTTCTCTGCTTACACCAACATGAGCGAGTTCAAACCCATTCTCAGATATGTCTTCAGTGCACCCAAATGTTGTGTAAGCAAGAATGGGGATGTTTGGCCAGTCTGGGGCTGCCAAATGTCTGTCCAGAAATGCACTCACAGCACCATTTCCAGCTGGCCCCTGGGATCTGCCAAACCTGGGCAAGCAGCATAGTATGTGTGTGGACCTCCTAGGCAGCAGAGGTGCCTCCAGTCCTTTCTGCTGCCCAGCTTTTCAGGCTAGGTGCACTTTCTGCAACATAGACAGACATATAGGATGTACTGCTCAGAGATTGCCCATATTTCTGTGTGGGAGCCTTCCTGGCCGAAATGTGGGAACCAAAAAAGGCAAACAAATAAAATAAAAAAAATGGGAGCGGACTGCACATGCCCATACGGCTGTGGGCGGTTGGGATGAAAGCTTATTGGGCCAAGAGCGGGGCAGAAGGGAGAGGCAAAGGGTGCCCTGAGTCCGTGCACATGGACATCGTGGGGAGACGTCCCGCTGACTCCGGGCAGCTTAGCTCGGATCCAGCAAATGGCCTTTCCCTTCCCCCTCCTCCCTCTGCTTTGTGGCTGCTGAGTGAAGCATGACAGCCCAGATCTTATTTCAGGTTTTGTGATGGCGCATATTTTCTCCCTTAGATCTTTCAACAAGAGAGCACCAGCCTCTCCATGTGGGACTGCTAACGCCCCCGGGACTAAGCCCAGAGACGGGAGGGGGTCGGGAGGGGTACTGCCAGCCATTGCCTCTGGAAAGCCATCAGCAATCCTGGGAATGAGAGGATAACTGAAGATGCAGACACCTAGCAGGTTATGTTACCAGCAACTCGGTAAATTTGATTTCGGTCTTTAACAAAGTAATGGTTCAAATATTCAGAAGGATTTTCTGAAACCACCTGCATCATAGGATAACGCTGACCAGGAGCAATAAACTAGAAGATGTTGCAATGAGCGGATCAGTGCCAGTCTGAGTAGCATGATCCCTTTCTGGGGTCAGTTTATGTAATGGCTGAAGGAGCAAAGACAGCATAAAGCACAATACATCACAGAGCCTTGCAACAAAGATGAAATTAAATTAGGCTGAAAACTATTTTAAGCACTATTAAGTAATGCGAATAGCATGAGAGTGGGGAGCAGAAGGCAAAGAGGAGGTGAGCCCAGGTAAGACACGGATAATAAAAAAGGTATGATAACTGTCAATAGGTATTTGCAGGGCATACACATTAAAGAGGTAATTTGTTTAGGCTGATTCAAGGAAATATGGCTGGGAGAAAGAGTATGAGGATTTGGTTTGGCGCTCAGGGTTTATTTCTAAACTGTGAAGTGTAGAGCAGTCTGCCACAGGAAATGTTAGAAACTCCAAAGCTTGAGTCATTTAAAAACTGACTGGGCAAAATCACCCAACTGGAGGGAAACACTTGTGCAACTGGCAGGCTGTGCAAGCACAATGGTCTCCTGTCATAAATTATGATAACTCAGATACAATAGGTAGCCAGCAAGCTGCATGCATGCAAACAGGGTGAGAGCACTCAAAACCCCTGCCTCCCAAGCTCCCAGAATCCTAATACTGTGTTGGTGTAAATTGGTGTAGCTCCATTCCCTTCACTGAGTGACAGTACATGGATTTATGCTAGATGAGAGCCTGGCCCAAGGGGTTCTGACCTTTGGGCTAAAATAGCTCCATCATCTTGTGGTATTCCTGGGTAATAAATACTCTGATTTAGCTATTAGGCTTTCGTAATCTGACTGGGCAGCGATTAATTTACCAGCTCACACTTGCAGACAGGAATCCTCCAGGGCACAGAGCCCCCCCGTAAGTTCTGCGTCATTCCTGCTGCAACCCTTTCTGCAGATGTGGTGGCTTTTTAATCTGAGGGCCTGATAAAAGGCCAGCCTACGCACAGACTTCTCCTGGTTCCAGCAGATCATGTTCCAAAAATGGATATGGTTGTTTCCAACACGAGGCTATGGGGAGACTCTCTGATGTTGATTTGGCTACTTTTATTCTGGAAGTAAAAGCATCCACAAAGACACTAGTACACAAGCAATTAGAGTTTTGGTTCCCGCGTCTCCTTATTTTGCATAAATTTGTTTGCACACCAATACTATGCATAAATACTGGGATATAAACTCTTATCTTGCCTTTCCCCCGTATACTAGCTTGCAATAAACTGTTATGTTAAGTTTAGAGCAACAGCTTTGTGGTCTCACTGTAAAACATCAGTGTTTCAAACATTGATGAATTTCAGCTGAAATTATTTCCATTTTGCATATGGAGAAGAAAAGCCAAAATTATCAGAAACGTCACCCAATGTTTAGTGTTTGGCAAGAGGAACCACATACCTGATTTTCATAGTGCTGAGTATTTCATAGCACATTACCTTGTCCCACCTCCCACTGAATTTCTTAATTGTTATGTTTGTCATGTTTGGTGCCCTCTGAAAATGAAATCTGGCACCTGTGATTTGCCTGACGCTCCCCAGGAGCTTTGGGAATAATGTGGATAAAACACCCCCAACAGCAGCCTTGTTCATCTCATTTCCTTGAATACAACCCATTATTCCAGACCAAATGAGGGATGGGCTCTAAAGGAAAAAAGGCTGTTTTATCATGTACATATACAGTACTTCATAATGTTTGTGTGTTTGCAGACGGATCTGAATTAAGATTACCCAGACAGGTACTAATAACTCCAGCAGAGTTTCTTCCAAAGCCACAGTCAACATATAAGAAAAGAGCCCATTATTTCTAGTATGTTAAGCTGACTCATCTAGCAGCGTCCCACAGGCAAACAAACACCTCCTAGATTCAGTAAACCAATTTCAGTGAAAGGATTGACTTTCTGAAAAGAAATGAAGGTTTATAGTGTATATTTGCTACTATGCTCTTTTAAGACATTAATACTATAAATAAAGGGCAGAATTAAGTAGCCACATTTCATGTGGAGTACACTTTATAAATGTACCATTCATCATATCCTCCTCTATGTTATACTATATGGAAGAGCCCCTACCACAACATGGATGTTTATTATCATTCAAAACTAATAACCTTGGCTACATTCAGTAAAAAATGAGATCATGTGAGCTGCAAGTGGTCCAAGCACAAGAGCTTTTGTTCACGTGCCAGCCAAATAGTCATATGCATATATCCCTCTGTCTGAACACATCAATCATTTTAATATAATCACAGTTTAGCTCTCAGATAATTTTGTCCTTTCATTCTTTTTTCCATACATTTCCACAGATTTTATGGGTGGACATTGAGAGCGAGTTATAGATGTGACAAATGATTTTAAGTTCCCCAGTTCTTGGAGCTTAAATCTGACTACCATGGAGTAGAGATGAGCATTTGAAGGTTTCTCAAGCTAAGCATCCAAAACCCAGGCTGCTTGAAATCACAGGACTCTTTTGAAAGCTCTAGTTCTGATGAACAGTTTCAGAAGAATCCACATGTACAAGTTTGGAAATATCTACATACATATGCATATAAATATATACAATTTCTGGTTAGTGTCCCTTTGTCCCTCAACCCTCTTGCCTAGTCATGCCATGCAAACTTCTTTGTGTTGCAGACCTTGTTCCTGAGGCCTGGGTTCAGGCACTGCCTGAAGCACCTCGCTGAGGAGACCTGCTCCCCCCAGCTGTCCCTATCGACCCCCAAAAGCAGGTAGCAGCCCTTGAGGGCAATTCATCCCAGTGGTGATCTAAACCTCTCTCTGAAGGCACCTACCTCAGCCACTGGCTGTATGGAGGACTGAGGTGACAAGACTCCAAAATTTGGGGAGTAAAACTATGTGGGATCAAAATGTGGACTTGATCCTTTTTTCTTTGTGGGCTTTCTAGTTTTTCCAGGTCTATTGACTTTTACATAATTTCAGGGTGAAGATGAATCTTTTGGCTCACACCTCTAGAAACCCCCAAATAACACACCCCAAAAATTTAAATACTTCTGTGATAGAAAAAAATTTGGGGTCCACTCAAGAGTATTTCAAAGTGAGATAATTTTAAAGCCAGCAGCAATTAGTGCAGAGATGATGTGTGAGTGGTCTCAGGCAGGAACAAGCCATGAAACGAATGGCAGTACTGTTGGTGTCTGACAGCACCCATGGGCAAGACAGACAGCCGAAAATCTGCACATCTGGCAGAGCAGCAGCTGCGCTGCGGTGATCAATGTCAGCATTTGCCACGAGAACTTGTTTCACAGAGAGGGGGTGGGAGTAGGTGTAGGATCAGGGTTGGTTACAATGTGCCTTTCAAACTTTTATTGATTTCCTAATCTCTTCTTTAAAAAAATGAAGAGGGGAGAAGAAAGAGAAGAATTTTGCTGTGAGCCCAGCAGGCCTTATCTCCCCTCAGATCCACCCACCTTCACCCACATACATGGAGGGATCTCTTCTTACCAAGTGCAAAGTGCCAGTCAATTTTTTTCCCTAAAAACGTTTTGGCAGGCATTAGCAATGAAAGGGCCTGGGGAGGCGAAACAGTTGAATTCACAGTGTTGGAGCAGGTAACCTTATACTACCTGAGCATGCCTTAAAGCTCTGATCCAGCTGGCACTTAAACATGGGCCCATCCTTAATAAGTCAGGCTGTGCAAGATTAAGCAAGCATGTAAAATAAGTGTATACTTAAGGCCCTGGCTCAGCTGAGGTCCACAACAGGGAGTACTTCAGGCCTGACTCTCCACTGGTCTACAGCTGGGAAGGATACCTGCAGCAGGCATCACCACACTGCACCACTTTGCACTCTCAATGCAGAGGTTGAAATGGCCAGATTTCCAGTGTTTTTGAGAGAATTGGTGCAGAAGTTGAGGGTCTGAAGTGAAAACATAGGTTGGTAAGGGTGCACAGAGCAATACCAAAATTACTGAATTAAAATTCATTGGCAGAACCATCTGCAGCCCAGGGGACGAGAGGCACTGCAGCCATAGTCTGCATGAGAAGAAGCAATTCACAAGTCTGGAGAAAGGGCTTGAAAAGAGCAGAAACAAAAGGATAAGACCAATATGGGTAGGGAAACAGTAAAATGAGAAACAATGAAAGAGACAGCAGTAAAACATGCATCTGTCATTTAATCCTGGGCAAATACCCAGATTAGTGACATCAGTTTCTGCTGTTTATTTGGAGCTTACTTTGGAGCCATGTCTCCCAAGGCTAACGCAGCTGTGATAAGCCCAGTGGAAAGCACAACCAAGGATTTATCCCAGCTATGGCTGTTCCTGTGTAACACAGACATTAGGCAAAACTAAAATTTGTATGTAGAAGTTGTCTTTTCAACCCTTGTACTCATAAAAATAAAGCTGGCATGAGCTGGCAGAGCAAGGAAATTCGAAAGTTTCACAGATAGTCCTCACAAATTTTCACATCATTTTACAATCACTCAGTGCTTAGATGGGCTTTGAAGGTCATGAAGCCTAAACACGCACGCTGTATCTTGATCCAGTTATGGGACCTTGACACTGGGCTCCACCACCCTCTACTGCAGTAAAGTAACAATGCTCATCAAGTCAGGTCTGCTGCAGGGGTTCAGTTCAGCTGGCTCAAAGCTTCTCAGCGGTACAAGCCAAACTGCACCAAAAGGATGAAGACAAAATGATTTATCTGAGATGATGGGCTTGGACAATAACCCAGGAGGCTGATGGTGTTGCTTCTGGAGGGGGTGCAAATGGACACCACTGTGGCTAAAAGGGGCTTCCCCTGAAATAAGCAACTCACATCTCGCATACTCTGCAGCCCCCGAGATGTGGGCGTCTGGCTGAGCAAGCCAAAGCCAGAGACGAGCCATTTCAGGAGCGTGCTCAGTTTGAGAAAGCCATCCCTGCCTTCTCTGGCAGCTGTGCACTGGACAGTAACGCCACTGCCTCCACTTAGAAGTAAGCAGGCATTTTATTAACTTTCATCTTCACTGCCTCACAAAGGCTGGCTCTGGTTTACTCACTTTCTAAAAAAATATTAACAAACACAAGCCATGCAGAAAAAATGGCTTGGTTTTACTCTTGCACTTAACTAGGTCAGCCCACGAGAAACATCTAACCAGCCGCTCACCTGATCCTGCTGCAGTGGTCATGTTCCTCGCCTAAACCCGTTAGGAACAAAGCTGTAAGGTGAGACATTTTAACAAGGCCATTGATGTTCTTGGAGATAAATGTGTTAAGTTACTGCTGGTTTTGCCACTTGCAAGCAGGGAGGGGAAGGCTGGTCCACAGCAGTTAAAGCATTACTGAGCACCAGGGGCAGCTGGCATCTGCTGAGAAAGGCACATGGAAAACATGACGCCAAGCAAGCGGGGCTAATTAACACCAGTTTCTTAAATTAGAAGGCTCTTAATGGCTAATGTTTAAAAATAACACCTTAATGACATCTAAAAATAGCTGCTGCCAAGCTCTGGAGTATTCTGACCTCCATTAAATTGGGAGTCCATTTCCCGTGACTGGTGGGGCAAATCACATTTACCTTTTATATCCTGCTCTCCCTGGGATTAGCTGCAAAGCCTGATGCCTGACCTTGAAAGCCTATTTGCAAATGTGCAAGAGTAACCTAGAGCACTCTTCTGAATGGTGTGCAATATACAGCCATAATGTGCAGGCTGGGTAATTGGATAGAGTATAATCTCAGGTTGCACCCATCTGCAGACATGCGTAGGGAAAAATACGGAGGGAGTGGGGGACTATCAGACCAGACAGAGACCAGGGATGTGAAAGGTGGTGCTGGGGTTAGGGCCTGGGCCTGGGACACAGGAGACCCAAGCTCCATTTCCAGTTCAGTCGCAGATTTCTTGTGTGTCCTGGGTAGGTCCCTCAGCCTCATGCTGTGCCCCAAAGCCATGTCTAGATCTCCTTGATCCTGGAGGGGTATTATGAGGATAATTTCTCTACTGTGTGTGGCATGCTTGGATACAACAACAATATGTCTCACAGGAAACAGTAATATAAAAAGGGAAAATACTGCTCAATTTTCCTTATGGTAATATATAAGGCAAACCCAAACGATATGGAAGGCAAACATATGTTGAGGACTTCTAGAGATCTTAACTCAAGCACGTGGTGCAAATAGAAATAAAATATCTCCAGTACTGCTGGAGATAACCATTTGCTTACTTTTGCTGTGCTGCTCTGTGCTGTGCTTGGCCGTAACCTGTGTTGTGTCACATTGCAGTACTCCATGCTGGTACAACGAGAGAACAAAATCTGCAGCCGTGGCACCTACCTGGAACAATGATTTCTGATATAAAACCCTCTGCATTTGTCTCACTATTTGCAAATTACTTCAACAACCACATAAACCCAATTATTTTCCTTTAAGCATTTATATAGAGTATCTGAAGAGCCAGAAAGCCCTAACATTAGGAAAATGCCTTCCTAAAACTAGCCACACTGAAGGAAAGCTGGTCTTTGTTTTTTTCTTTTCCCTTCCCATCAGAGGGCTGGGTACTTCTCTGCAGATCCTGTCCAACATTGCATTCCTCCCCATCCTATGTCTGCTCACAGCAGACACTCTCCAAACAAAAGAAAAGGAACATGTGTAAGTACAAGACTCTCAGCCTGCATTGCTGTCCTGCTTAGCCTACATAATCCCTGTGATTTTAATTTTTTTCCTTTCTTTTGGCAAAACAACCAAGGCAGATTGTGGGTTGTTTTGTGAAGAAACACCCCATCTTGTTATGCAGAGATTGGCGCGTGCGACACTGGTCTGGAGACAAACATTGTCACTGATGCACACCTCAAGCATCAGTGAGATAAGGGGAATGTAAACCAGCTTTCACTTTTCTCCCTCTGTGTTATTTTGTTGTTCTAACGGTCTTCATTATTTTGGCCAGATGGTTTTCCTCCCTTCGCCTGCTAAGGCCGTCCTGCAAACACTTACGCTTTCTTCTACGAACATGCGTTCAGCATACGCATGGGTCTTTGCAGAATTGGAGCCTAAATTTGTTTCTGTTTCTGAATTCCAGGTTGGATTTTGATGCAACAGTTATTTTATATATTAAAATATCAGGTTTCTGCCCACACACATAATGCATGATGTATAACAGACCTTGCAAGTCAGCCATTGGAAAAGACCACTTAATCTGCGATTTATACAGAAGGAAGAGTTACTATTCCTTGTTTTTCAGCTAGAATTTATGCACAACCAAACTGTGAAGGTGTAGCTCCTCAGAAGCTCCATGATGCACATCTGGTTTCACATGCTGTCATTTCACCCACAAGCTAAAATCATAAGCTGAAACTCCACAGAGGCTAATGAAAATTATTCCCCTTTGAGTTCTTTATTAAAACGCAACCTCCAGAAATACTGGCAAGGCAGGAAAGTGACTTTAATCCAATACTTGTTATCCTCTTCCACAGGTTTTAAATCACTCTCTTTGCTCCCTACTTTGAGCAAATACACCCTTATTGTTTTCCTAGTCCTGCTATGACCTTCTGGGAATGTTTTCATCGTGTAAAGCAACCTGCAGTTCCCTACTTTGTAAATCTCATTCATTCCACGTGTTAACACTAGCTAATTCTCTGCTTTAGAAAGGAAATCATGTTTGTTTTTTTGAAGAGTCTGCTGGGAAGAGGAATATTTGCATTTAAAATATTTTTTTCCATTTCATAAATTGTCTTGAGTTTTCTTCCCAGTGGGCAACAGAAGACTGTTTATATAAGTGAAGAGGGAAGCTTATTTTCCCATTACTTCCACAAAAGTACGATTAACAGCGATAACTATGCTAATTATTGCACTAACTGCACTTGGAATGCACCTTACTGGCTGGAGAGGTAATGCATTTGGGTAATAATTAACTCCTTTTTTCCTCAATTACCTTTTATTAGGAGAGCAGAAGGTGTCAAAGTAAAACAGCTGCATATCTTCCAAGAAAAGCTCGTGTTTTCTGAAGGAATTCAAGCGGAGGTGCTTTATTAAGAGAACTAGGCAGGACAAACATTCACATGGCAAACTCGGCTGTTCAGTTACTTGGCTTCTCTCTAAGCCTGCTTGGCCTAATTGGGACATTAATTGCTACTATTCTGCCACACTGGTGGCGAACAGCACATGTAGGCACCAATATTATAACAGCTGTGGCCTATATGAAAGGGCTTTGGATGGAGTGTGTCTGGCACAGCACCGGCATCTACCAGTGCCAAGTTCACCGCTCTCAGCTGGCGCTGCCCCGTGACCTCCAAGCTGCCCGTGCCATGATGGTAATTTCCTGCGTCCTTTCCGTACTGGCATGCGTGATTGCTGTCATCGGTATGAAGTGCACGCAGTGTGCCAAGGAGAATTCTGCCAAAGCCTCCATCGCGGTCTCTGGGGGGATCGTTTTCATCCTGGCCGGTCTTATTTGCCTGGTACCTGTTTCTTGGACTACCAATGACGTCGTTACAGATTTCTACAACCCCATGCTTCCCAGCGGGATGAAGTACGAGATAGGTCAAGCTCTTTACCTTGGCTTCGTCTCTGCTTCTCTGACAATCCTCGGTGGTGCACTGCTGTGCACATCAAGCCAGTGTCGCGGGAACGAGACACCTTACCAGACACAGCCCAGCAGTGCAAGGACTGCTCCCTCCTATAGACCACCAGCTGTCTACAAGGGAAACCATGCTTCTTCCCTGACATCTGCTTCCCATAGTGGCTACAGATTAAATGACTATGTGTGAGTTCCCTAAGATTTGCCTGCAGGACACAGCTGCATTATAATTTCTGTGCATGGCATAAAACAAAGCTACGATGACTTTTAATTTATAAGGGTTACAATATAAAGTTTACCATTGTTCATTTCTTCCTTTCCTTTCTTTTCGGAGAAAGAAGGAATGCGAACACAAAACTACTTGCTGCAAAACCTGGAAAATAAATACAAAGGAGGCTGTGATATTCCAGACAGCACATACCTGCCTACTTTCAATTAGACTTCTGCAGGCAGGCAGTTCAAGAGCAGTTTTGCTACAAGTAATGCTTTGGTTTGTAGTTTCTGCCCCATGACAAGCAGTAAAGTGGAACTAGCCACAACTTGTTGTTTGAACAGTGCTCCAACAAAAGAAGCCGTTTTGCCTAAAACGGAGGACTTCATGGTGAGACACAGTGATTTTCAGCAGTAATTGCCAGCTAAGTTTCTCATTTCCATAATGCATGAATGTTTTGTTATGACAAGGTATTAGTTTTGCTTTGACATAACTTTTTGGGTTTTTTTTTTTAATAGTACCTTGAAATACGAATTTCAATAGCATTATGACAGATGTATTTGACAGTATGTTATAGCCAATATTTTAAATTATACTACAATGTTTTGACCTTATCAAAATAAAATTGTAGCACATTTTTGAAACAAGATAATGCATCATAGTGGGAACAAACCATCTCAGTGGATCAGAATAGGGTTTTTAGAAATGTCAGTAATAGAACAAAACTAGACATTTGATGTTAAACTGTTATTAAAAAAACTAAAAAGAAAAAATTAAGTCTTAGAATTTGTCACAGAATGAGCATTTAACTCTTTAGCAGGTTTAGCATTTTGTACAATCTACGCATTATATAGATCAGAAAAACAATTTTTAGAATCCTATCCCCAAATCCCATGTAATGAAATGTACTAATTTCTTAGGCTCAGACCTGGTGGGTTTTGTCTGGGGTCCTGACTGAAGGTGCATTAGGATTAGTAAGAATATTTCCATCTACTCCAGCAGCATTTGGGGAACTTCCATTTGTCCAGGCTTTGGTGCACAAGGCAGCCTCCGTGCCAGCAGAGGTTACACACATGGACCGTAACCATTGCCTGTCAGAGGGAGTATAAAATCAAGACATTTACTTCTAAAATCCTTGCAAAATGCTATCATTCCACAGTGTGTTCGAACAACTAAAATACAAACTAATGAACAAAGAACCCCAGCCCTCTCCATTTCACGTTACAGTGTAACATATACCATGGTATAAAACCATCACAAAGAATAAAAGCACTAGATTCCTGTTAACCTCAGAAAGCTATAGGTCTCCAGAAAAACATATGGACCAACATACTGATATTTAATAGGGTTTAAAAAAAAATACTTCCAAGAACTGTGAGGCAACTACATTTGCTATACTTCATTTGGCAAAACGCCTGTTTGCAATTACATTATCACCTGGTCACACCTCCAGAGCTGGGATCCTTTCAACATTCCCCTGGTTTCACTCTGAAACTTCCTTTCCATGGCTGATCACCTAGCCATTTTTTTCATGTTGATTTGAATTGTGACAGAGTGTTTTTCAGCATTGATGCAAGTTGTCATCATCATTGTTTTTAAAGAACAAAATGGCATTTCTAAGCAATTTGCTGAGACCAACAATAACAAAAAAGGATCTGGGACCATGCTTTGGTAATTGATCTGTAACAACTGATTATAAACCCATATTTTATTAACTGTAGCTATTACATATGATGTGAAAAAAAATTGTACAGAAACTTCACTGATGCTGCAAACATCTTAATAACAGACTCTGAGGTGCAAGGAATGGACAGAAACTGCTTTGACAATGGCTTCTTAGGGAAGATGGAATCAAACCATTCATAGTCTGTTATGGATTTTCTGGGGTGCCTTTTTAGGACAGTAGGTAGCCTAATGAAGGTGGCAAATTATGTAGGTCTTTTTTGTGTATTTACATTACAATAGATCTAGCCAAGTGATTACAATATCAACTTTGTGGCTTTGGACAGCTATCAATACTGGAACACAAGTCCAAGTGCAGGAAATGGGCTTGTGTCTCATTAGGTAGTATGTTTACTATACACTGATAAATTAATTCACTTGCCAAGATGTTTGTGCAGTGGGAATACTTATGTGTAGTGCTATTCTTACTGTACAAATTCCCAGCCAAGCAGGATACGTGACAGTAGTAAGAACAGTTTATAAAGTCCTGGCAAAAATACCTGGAAGAGTTCTCATGTCAATAAAAAGAGAGAAATGGTTTCTTTCACAGAGGGTTGTGAACCAGTGGATCTCATGCCATGCTAAAACTGACATAAATTTCTGCTTCTTTCCTTCTTTTTTTAAGCTGCCATTTGAAACAAAAAGCATATCCATTCTAGAGGCTTTAGAGGTCTGCCTGCAACTGCTCCAGACCGACATACGTGTTGATACCCTGAGCTCCTCCCCTGCTCCCCTACACACTGGTGGCCAGACCCTGTTCTCTGCTTGCGTGGAGCCTGCCTTGGCAGTCCTGCACAGGCAGTGCAACGAGGCGTTGCTCGGAGACCTTAGCCAGGGATGAATCCCCACTGCCCCTCCTTTGATGAGTAATCCCTTGGCACTCAGTGGCATCGATAAGTGACATTGTCAAGAAAAGGGGATGAGTTTCCTGGACCACCGAGGTGCTGTCTATGGGAACAGGCTCTTTGGGCAGCTATAACTCAGCAGCAGGGGAACAAGGCAGGGCAATGGACTAGGGCTGCCACAGGCTTGATTCTGCCCATGTGCATCTGCTGGGTTTTTGCAGAGTACTGTGGAGGCAGATTTTTTTTTTTTTTTTAGATAAGTACAGCCTGCTTTTTGCCTCCAGCTCACTAGAGCTGAAGTGTCAGCCTGCCCTCCTGGCGGAGGCACTGCAGGGAGGTGAGGAGGGGATCCGGGGCGGGCAGAAATTCCTTTTAGTAGTGCAGGCTTTGTTTGTGCATATGACTGTGGTTACAATGCATTTTAACCAACTTCAGTGTGACGTTCCTGGAGGAGCAGGTGTGGGAGACTTGGCAGAGAGGCATAGGTGGAGGATGGGATTTGGCAACAAGAGGATATTGTGGTTAGCTCTGCAACATCAGGAGAGAGTGGGGACTCTTCCGCAGGATCAGGTAGAGATGTAAGCACCTGAGGTAGGGACGGAGGCTGGGCTCAGAGAGGCTGGCAGCTTCTAAGGCTGCAAGGAGCTCTTTCAAAGATGCATCTAACCAGGACCACCATGTGGGGATGGGATGAGGTCAAGAATGCTGCTCCCCACCTTAGCATCCTCCCTCAGGGCTGGTAGACTATCTGTTCTCCAATCACCTTGGATTTTGCAATCTAAAATATGGCAGGCCTTGATATTACTTCACAGAATATGCCAGATGTGTAACTCTGATTCAAGGCATCACAAACAACCAAACACAAACCAAAAGAAATTAAGAGAAGAAAACATTCTAGTCATCTCTAATAGTGCTGCTAGAAAGTGGCTAATCGACCAAAGGAAGAAAATGTGCCATTCTATTATTACTGAGCCTGTGGGATTAAAATCATTAGCTCCCTTGCAGAACAGTATCCCATCAACTCCCTTCATCTGCAGGAAAGGGACCTGACCAACAGGTTGTGAGAAGAGACTGGTCTAATGGCATGAAGGCTAGATTGGACATGGGCACAGAGGTAGACCAAGACCTTCCTCAGGTGCAAGGCAGGTGGGTGGAAAAAGTGACCTATCTCTTGGCTTGAAGTACAAGAATACATTAATTTTAGGCCCCTAAGAAACTATGATGTTCAAGCCTGCTGTTCTGCACAGCAGAAGTCAGAACATTGGAGGAATACATAATCTATCAGTGAGTTTTAATGCTGCTCAGGCTGGAAGTCATCAGCCAGATCTAAATTTGGTAGCTTACATGTAGGATACAGCAAGAGCGCTCATGTCCCTGCAGACCTGAACCACAGGTGTTAACCATGGCCTATGCTGAGCTTCCACCATGATCCATGAGTTGATGTAGGAATTCACTGCTACTGAATTGGTGAGATCCCATTTCCCCTGCCCTTGCTGCCCCAGCTTCCAGTCACCACTTTGCACTTTGGTCCTCTCTGCTGACCCTGAAAAGGCAGAAAACAGTTACATCAAAGAAAGGGTTGATTTTCTGACACTGAAGTTAGCTAACCTACCTAGAGGAAAGGTTTGAGGAGAGACACAAAAAGCATGCCTGGGAGGGCAGGAGCAGTGGGAAAGGAGGAGTAAGTGAGCAAGGGTTTCCCGTTTTGCCAGCATGGAGTTGGTCGGTCAGCAGACGGGCACAGCTTTCTGAAAACAAGTGCCTGAGATGCACCGTGATGATCACTGTCACAAAACCAGACAGAGATACTGGCAGACAGAAGCTCTCTGGGTCATGAGCTGGTTGGTATTTTTCTTCTGTTTTTTCCAAAATGTCTAGCGCAAGTACTGGAGTGAGGTAACTGATAAACCATAGCAAAACTAATTTCTTCAAGAAATGTGTCTGAGTTAATTAATAAGATGAGGAAATTAACTAAATTCAGTAATGAGAAGTTCTGCTGATCTAAGACAAAAATTATCAGACCATTCCTACAATTAGCTGGTAATTAAGGTTTTTCATATCAGTGTATTAAGATTAATAGAAATTCTGTGTCCACCTGTAAATATCTACTGCTAATTTACTGTTTACTTTGCTGTATACCCCACAAGATGGTTTGTGTAAGAATGATAGGCAAGGGTAAGGTGTTTCATGAGGTTCAGGAGCAGCCTAAAGAAGAGCTGAAAGCTTATTCTTTTTTTCTCCCTAGCTGATCTACTAAAATATTTTATCTCTTCCTTGCATGCCTTGCTTTGCTGTGCAGTATAAGAGATACATTCTTTTCCAGTTGTTTTCTTAAGAAATTATTCATATAGCTTAGTCCACATGCTCCAATTATCTGTATTTCCTATTCTTATCACTAAACAGGCACCTGGTCATGTTGATTCCCAGTTTAATTCGTATCCTTTCCTACTCTTCTGCCCATGACATCAGAAGACATGCTTGAACCTAGTAAGGCTTGACCCTGACCAAGCATAAATCAGAGGAGCTCAACTGAAGTCATGTTACCCCTCTTTCTTCACAGTAGATCTAGATGAGGTGTCCCCCTTCACTGAGAAACCTGCCAGTTGTAAGACAGTTTTCCATAAACTCAAACATCTGAATGGTCTTAAAGTGCTCCACAGAGAAGAAAGGCAAGATGTACTGACCTCCCTCTTTTTTCCTTTGAAGAAGGTTTCCTGGGGGGAAAAGGTTGTTAATTTTATTTTCTGCTTTGAGCATGAGGAAAATACATTCATTTCATTAGCTCACACCTAAAAGATCTTTGGTAAGCAAACTGTTAGGAAGTAGAGTGAATAAAAAGAGTGAATCAATGGACAGATTTGATCTGTTAAGAGCATATGTATATACTTCATATATGTATGTGTGGATATAACAAAATGGTGAAATTCTGGCTCTATTGACTTTACTGAGGTCAGAATTTCACCCATAAGCTTATTATTATTGTCAATACTTCCAAGTCTATTATAGAGCTTTTAACTAAAAGGCTTCCAGAACAAAGAGAATCAAAGTCATGGGAGTTTTGCCTCTGTAAGAGAGACAGCAAGGAAAGACTTGCAACGGCCATTTCACAAAGTGTTTCATATCGAGCAGAGTAGTTGTAACTGGTGGCATGTATGAGTTAGTCCTCCCTTCCACTCAAGTCAAGGGCAATCAATTTTATTTTTAAAATGTCATAATCACTGGTATTGATCAACACTCCCTAATGGGGGTGCTCTTGAATCCATACTGGCTCGGGCTATCGCCACTTCTTTAGCAATTCAGGCTCAATTAGGCGGCCTTGCTAATGCATGTCAGCTTCATTTAATTGCTCTCAGGCCCGCAGCGTGAGAAAAGGGCAAGCTGACAGAGTAATCCCACACTTCCATTTTGCAGTGAGCTGCCTATTTGTTTTATTTGTTCACATTTTAAAGGGCTAAGCACTTGTTATGTGGAAAACACAGGAGAGCAAAAGTCAAGAAGTATTAATAAGCCTTGGAAAACAGAGTTAGAACTCAATTGCTTGTGCAAAGAATGTTTTCGGTACTTTGAAAATAAGGTGGATTTTGTAGCTGATGAGGGGCCTGATGAGTAGCGTTTGTCTCATGGAAAACTCAGTGGAAGCAAATGTCTTCTAACAGCTACATCCTAAGGAAAACAACCTGTTTATCTGTTGGTTGGCTGTAGCAGAAGCAATTTCTAAAGAAAGCTGGTAATGAAGTGGGGATCATAGCATTATAGCTTCTTCCATAATATTTAACATTAATGTTAATAAATTAGGAGACAGGGCAAAAGAGGGATGGCAGTGAGCCAGCAAAAGGGAAATAGCCATTAAACACCTAAGATCTCTAATCTGTGAAAGAAGTACTGTGTAGCTCACATTTCCCACAGCAGAGCAGTTGTGAGCTGAAACAAAGAAATCACGTGCAAGTACCAAAGCGCCTGGCTGCAGACAGAAGCTCTTGGGCCTTTGCATGTAGATCTGAAACTAAATACTGAAGGAAGAAAAATGCAGGTGTGAGAGAGGTGAGGGAAAAGACCTCCAGGGGGGCTCCCTAGAGCGCGGTGCCCCCTTTATAGTTGGGCTATGTGTGCCTGGCCACCTTCTCACCTCCTGGCTAAAGGTTAGGCTTGCTGAAGGAATAAAGACCTCAGACTAATGCTTGGAAGGTGGAGAGGACTCAGTGCCAAGAGTCCTGGATTGTCAGCTCCAAAACCTGATGTGTATCTTGGGAATCAGACCCGCATCCGACCATGAGAGGCAGACTAAGGTTGCATTTTATTTTTGTTTCTTTCTAATTTTGTTATTGCCAGAGGTGAATGCTGCTAATCAAATGTCTGCCTGATACTTGGGGGAGGGGAGGCAAGGTGCATCCAACAGATTTTGGGTGCCTTGATTCCTGGGAGCCAGGGTTCTGCCTAACTGACAGCGTCGTCTATCTGGAGGGATGTGTGCTCCAGCTGTGGGCTGGCGTAAGCTGCAGGGCCCAGCCAAGCTGATGTTGTCTTTCTGCTGTCAGCTAGGGGCTTTGGAGAAAGCACTGTCCTCAACATCACACCTGTAATCCTGTCTCCTGGAAAAGATAAGTGGCACCACCTCATCTCCATAGCTCTGCAGTCTTGCTGTATTTACCTGCAGAGCTGTGCCCTGTGCTGTGTCTGACAGGACTGTAGCAGGAGAGAATTAAAAAGACAGTATGAAAACAAACTCACTCCAATACCAGGGATGACATGTTTTTTTGCCTTTGTCTTTCTGTTTTTCATTGATTTCTTAAGTTTTTTAATTTCCTAGCCATGACAGGCCTCTCTCTCGTTCCCGGTTTCCTCTGCTCCAGACTCTCCAGGTTGCTTAGCTTATGAGTTTACTTCCCTTCTAGTTTTAAACTTGCTAAGAGCAGTGCACATGACTCAGTTTATAGCACAGAAAACTGAAACCACCCAAGACAGGCAGGGAAAAAGAAAGATGTGGGCTTTAGTCTGAGCTTTTATTTTAACTGGGCTAAAAACATTCCAATAGTCCTACAAAGACATACAATTATTGGTGCATGAAGACTATCAGATGGAAAAAGCACTTAGAGAGGCCACCTAGAAGTGCTCTATGGTTCCTTACTGTTGTCTTTGAATAGAACATTATCTGATCACTGCACAAGGTAATAGAGTTATCTGATACAGCTAGTCCTCACTTTTATTCCTCTTCTACGAGTTATTTTATTAGAGCTATCTTGTATAGCATTTTTTAAGAAGACAAGAACAGTACTGTTTGTTTATTTGCACAATTTAACTGTGATGTTCTTGCTCAGCCAGCCTGGTGATCTGGCAAGAATTTAAGGCCCAATTCTGCAACATTATGGCCAACAGAATTTTGGCCAGAGCCAAACGGAAAATACCAAAGCTATTAATTTTTGCTTTTTATGCCCAGTTGTTCTGGTTTGTAATTGCCTAACATATGAATCTGTTGTTTTCATCTGCTTTTTATTCTTGTTTCAACTGCCAATAACCCAGTGTCCTTCAGTATTCTTTTCACAACGAACACTTAACTAAAAAAGAGCACCCACAAACTTCAAAAAATTCTCCAAAGCTGTCTTTTGGTTTTATTTAAAGTTCCTTTATATAAATACTTATATATTCATTTATTTGTATGTATGTATTTTACCAGCTTTAGTTTTCACATTTGAAATGAATGAAGCCCTATTATGCCTAAGGATGCTTTAAAAAATTTCCTTAAATTGATCCCTATGTACTCTTATATACCAGTTTATGAAATGTATATGCTATGGGTATGGACTACAAGTTATTTTTGTGTTACAGGTTACTAAAGACAGGCTCCTTTAGATGTGTAGATGTAGAAAATGCAAACCCAGATGCCGCACCCCCCACCCCCCAGATTTTCTTCACTCACACTTGTTTTGAATATGCTTGAGTTTAAAGAAAGAGTTACATTACACAGCTATTTAAATATAACAAAGCAAAGAAAAAATTCGTAACTCCAGTAACATGATCATTGATGTCTATGGGCCACATGCCAGAAACACCAAGGCCAGTAACGCACAATTTAAACTTAACAACAACTGGTTATTAGCATAGTAAATATATGCACATGTACCTGGTGAAATCCTCCTGAAATTAGGAATGGCACTGTAAATGCTGTCCACTTGTAAAAACACTCTATTTTACAGTAAGACCAGCAGGGTCCGGAGCAGGGAAGAAGTGTCACACAATTCATTACGCGTGACCAACTAGCGTAACTGGCGAACCTTTGAACAGCAGCCGTTGGTCGGTACAGAGGGAAATCTGCTCCCATTCAGAGTCAGAAGATGCCCTGTCCTGACTGCAATAATCCCAGAGAGAAAGAGTGCTCCTCTGCATCTCCTCCAGCTGCAGGCAGGTACCATTTGGTGACAACAGCCTCCTGAAGCCAGCCAGCCTCTCCTTGTGCAGGGCTTTGACAAAGGAGTGCTGTGGTAAGGACTCTAACTCCAATGTATGACCGAAGGAGGGATGCTCACATCTTCTTGTAGAAACATCACGACCTGACTGGGTGAGATGCTCCATGTGTTGGCCAACTTCCACCTTCTGTGAAAGCCAGATGTGGCAAAACGTTGAGAATTAAGCCAGTGCATAAGTGTGCATATTGGAAAAGCCTCCTCCTAAATGAATGCCATCTTCACCATCACACCTGCAAACTACAGTATGTTCTTGGGGGGCCTTGGCAGCACAAGGGAAAGTTACTGGCTGTTCGCTGCAGTGGGACTGCTGCCATAGAAGCCAGAGTCATCTCCTTGGTCCTTGCCTCAGTAATGAAACCCAAAATTAAATGAGCCTGTTGTTTAGGCTTGCAGGGGTCTTAAAAGGAATCATTCTAAATGAAAAACAAAAGCTCAGGATGTTTCTGGCAATGTATGTATGGTGCTTTCTATTTTCCTTACCGTAATTGTCAGCAATGTGATGCACTAGGTTTTGTAATGTGTATTCCTGTTTATCTGAATGATTGGTTTTTAATGTGCATTTGTAACAGCAGGCTTTCCGGGCACCTATAAGTTGGGTATCACCTTTTTTGCTGTACTTTCTCACAAATCCTTCATGTGTGAAATAAGATATAATGGGTCATTTTGTACCATGGTTGTAAAATCTTCAGGATCTTCTTTAGAAACTTTGTCTCTCAGTATCACAACCAATGTAAAAGTGATTTGGCACAAAAGCACAGTTGTTATAATTTATTGGGTTTCTGATGGAAGATCATGGATTTATGTTTTTTCTAAATTTTCTGATGTTTGAATCATTCTCAATTATTTGCACAAGCATAGCAACTATTTGAAAGGTGTTTTGGTTTGGTTTGGTTTCTTTAATAAAGGAAGATCAAGAAATAATCCTTTAGATTATTGCTTGATCTTGCTTTCCTTACAAGAATGTAGAGATAGTCTTTGCAAAAGAAAAAAATAGCCAGAAAGAAATCTTACTTAAAATTGTTTGCTGCTATCAGACAATGAATATCTGGGCCAGTCTTATGATAAGACTAGCAAGGGCAAGTAATCAAATGGATATTAAAATGGAGCATGGTCACTTAAGGAAAGGCATAATGGGCTATTGCTCCCATGGACAAAGTGAGCCAGACACAATAAACCAGAAAAGTCCTTCCCATTTTAACTGACGAAGTTTTAAATACAAAACTTGTGGGAATATTAAAAAAATCTTTTCAAGTAGGGAAGGAAAGATTTTAGTTTTTCTTAGGGAATAGATAGTGTCAGGAGTGATTTGACAGAAGGGCATAGCTAGTGAGAGGAATCAATGGCCACACTAAATGAGAAACAGGGATTAGGACCTGTAGATGGACATTTGTCTGCCAAAAACCAAAGGTGGGCTGACCATAGAAGAATAATTTTAGGAATGTCCTGGTTTCAGCTGGGACAGAGTTAATTTTTTTTCTAGTAGCTGGTATAGCATTATGTTTTTGATTTAGTAGGAGAATAATATTGAAAACACACTAATGTTTTCCATTGTTCCTAGGTAGTGGTTATACTAAGTCAAGGATTTTTCAGCTTCTCATGCCCAGCCAGCAGGAAGACTGGAGGGGCACAAGAAGTTGGGAGGGTACACAGCCAGGGCAGCTGACCCAAACAAGCCAAAGGGATATTCCATACCATGTGACACCATGCCCAGTATATAAACTGGGGGGGAGTTGACCTGGGCGTGATCGCTGCTCAGGAACTAACTGGGCATTAGTCAGCGAGTTGTGAGCAATTGCATTGTGCATCACTTGTTTTGTATATTCCAATCCTTTGATTATTATTGTAATTTTATTATTGTTATTATTATCATTATTTTCTTCCTTTCTGTCTTATTAAACTGTTATTATCTCAACACGAGTTTTACTTTTTTTTTTCCTAATTCTCTCACCCATCCCATTGGGTGAGTGGGGGAGTGAATGAGTGGCTGTGTGGTGCCTAGTTGCTGCCTGGGGTTAAACCATGACAAGGAAGTACTGGCTAGACTTGTTTTTACGCATCACAGCTTGGCATTCACTAGATGTTTCTTCTTATTCTAATTGCAACAACTATAAAAGCTGCTAGTTAGTATACAATTTCTGTTCATCACACACTATGCCTAGTGGAAATTAGAGATGAAGAAAAGAAAAACAATTAAAGCAGAACTCAAAGAATCAAAAAACTCAAAGAAAACAATTAAAAAGTGTTCCAAAATAACTTAAAAAATAAAAACTATATAAATGGAGAGTCCCCCCCCCAATCACTACTGAATGCTACTAATATACATCTGAAAAGAAAGTGGCTGTATAGTGGGTTTGCGTGGCAAGGTTTTGGTAGCGTGGGAGCTGCAGGGGTGGCTTCTGTGAGAAGCTGCTAGAAGTTTCCCCGATGTCCGACAGAGCCAATGGCAGCTGGCTCCAAAACAGACCCGCTGCTGGCCAAGGCTGAGCCCATCAGTGGCAGTGGTAGTGCCTCTGGGATAATATATTTAAGAAAGGGAAAAAGTTGTGGCAGCACAGAAACTGCAGCTGGAGAGAAGAGTGAGAATATGTAAGAGAAACAACCCTGCAGACACCCAGGTCAGTGAAGAAGGAGGGGGAGGAGGTGCTCCAGGCACCAGAGTAGAGATTCCTGTGCAGCCTGTGGAGGACCCCACACTGTAGCAGGTGGATGCCCGAAGAAGACTGTGACCCCGTGGGAAGCCTGTGCTGGAGCAGGCTCCTGGCAGGACCTGTGGACCCGTGGAGAGAGAAGCCCAAGCTGGAGCAGGTTTGCTGGCAGGACTTGTGACCCTGCAGGGGACCCACGCTGGAGCAGTCTGTGCCTGAAGGACTGCAGCCCGTGGAAGGGACCCATGCTGGAGCAGTTCGTGAAGAACTGCAGCCTGTTGGAAAGATTCACACTGGAGAAGTTTGTGGAGGATTGTCTCCTGTGGGAGGGACCCCATGCTGGAGCAGGGAAGAGTGTGAAGAGGAAGGAGCGGCAGAGACAACGTGTGATGAACTGACCGCAACACCCTTTACCCATCCCCCCTCCACCACTCGGGCAGAGGAGGTAGAGAATTCGGAAGTGCAGTTGTGCCCAGGAAGAAGGCAGGGGTGGGGTGAAGGTGTTTTAAGATTTGGTTTTATTTCTCATTATCCTAGTCTGGTTTGATTGGCAATAAATTAAATTAATTTCTCCGAGTCGAGTCTGGTTTGCCCATGACAGTAATTGCTGAATGATCTCCCTGTCCTTATCTCAACACATGAGCCTTTTGTTATATTTTCTCTTCCCTGTCCAGCTGAGGAGGGGGAATGATAGAGTAGCTTGGTGGGTACCTGGCATCCAGCCAGGGTCAACCCACTACAGTGGCAAAAAATTTTCACCAGGTTTCTAAGATACCACTGACAAGGTAGAGAAATAGAATGCAACAAGATCGTTGTTGACTGCTCAAAACTAGGAAAATAAAAAAAATGAAAAAACTGGTCAGAGATATTCTAAATATCCTTTACAAAGATGTAGTGTCATGACAACATACAAACTATCCAGTCCTCTAGTTCTAATCTGAGCGGAGCAGCTCAGATATTTTCTTGTAAACACCACTGACAAGTTGACATCACATTTGCATCTAACTCCCATAAGTAAGTTGAAATGCTTACTGAGCATGTATAGGACTGGACACAAACACAGCATACATTTGCACAGTAAGAAACTCAACAAAGTAAATTGCACAGAAAGGAGTTGAGAGGTATTTGGCAGGTTATCGGTCAAAGACACTGCCACAGTTTTGCTGAGGATTTGGTCTGATCTACTTAACAGAAAAATGGCACCACACAAGAACAAAAGTTAAAAGAAATATTCAGTCAGGTTATGGAAATTTCCACATACTTAGCCAGCACGGCTGAAGTCAACCTGAAGAACCTGAGTACAAAGAGAAAGAAGAGACCCAAAAGTAGTTGTTGGAACATAACCTCAAGTTCTTTTCCTTTCTTTAAACTGGTGTGATGTAAAATCCAAGTTCTTACACCAAATCTGTGTTTGTGAAAGAAGCATCACCATTCTTTGCCTTGCTGCAGTCAAGGCTATTTCACAAAAAAGACAACTTTATAATCTTCTTTGTATACAGTGAATCTGAACAGTCAGCTTTCTCCGGGAAGTTTAAAGAACACTGTCATTAAAAGCATGTATGTACATGTAATACATGCACAGTATTGTACATGCACAAGTACAGTAATGATTCATGTAAACCTTTAACTGCATAGACACTTTCCCATTCTCTTTGTAGATGCATCACTCAAAGGTAGTATTACCAACACTGAACTGATCTCCAAGACAATAAGAAAGAGCACTCACTTATACTGGCCATTAATCAAAAGCATTTAAGTTGCTTAAATTTATTCATACTATTTGAAAGAGGAGGTAGATTTAACACCCTCAGTTTCCTATCTTTAATATGTATTTTTAAAGAGAACACAGAAAATACCCTTATTTCAATGTTTTGTTTACAGATTCAATTATGCTGTAAAGATCAGATGAAGTTATATCAGATTTGGATTACATGTATACTAAGTTAGATCATGTTAAGTCCCCTCACTCTTGGAAGGAAGTTGAGGAGGAAGAATCTGGAAATCAGGACAGTTTAGTAAAATATTTTCCTTTCACCGAGCACTGTCAGCTCAGTGAGCCAGCTTTACAATTGTTAGCATTTCCTATAGTTTTATGGAATTGGTATTTGCTTCTTCTACAATGAGGGAAACCATCACTTTGCAGCTATGGTTATGTAAGTCTCCAGCAGTAGAATAGTGGAAGTGAAGAAGAGGTATTTCCATCCCCAGTAATATCAAAGTGTTCATTTAGTAACTTGAGCACATAACAAACAAAGTACTTCTGGATCCACATTCATACATCTCTCGGCACCGTTAGCTGACAGATGCCTCACTAGAAATGACGTTCACTTTATCCACGTTGTGAAGCTCTTTGCAGTTTTCAGGCAATCCAGTCTTTGGAGTCTGGACAGGATCCAGCCATGGGTCCTCATTTGGGATCTCTTGGCACATTACTGCAATGCAGATCCCATGTCCAGCAGCACGTTTGAAGTGCTGGAGTATGCAGTGTAACCACCAGTCTCTGGACTCCAGCAATGACACCTCAGGTTCCTCCCACAGCTTAAACTCATTGTCTCCCAGAATCCCAAAGCAATTAGGAGTCTTCTGGCTTTTAGTTTGCTAGCTCATCGCAGAAGTTACATGGCAGACACAAGCAAGCTGACCCATAAAACCAGACACGGGCTTTGAACAGAACTTCTGAACATCTCATTGCTTCAAAGGCCAAAATGGGAGAATATTGGTATTTAGAAAAGCTCACACTTTATGGACACAAGACCTTTTAAGTTAGCCCTCTCTTCCTGTAGAGATCTTACAGTCTCTACGCATACAGCTCAGGCTCTCTCTCAACATGGCTAGTCCTGTAGCAACTTCTGTTGACCCAATCTGCAGCAAGGTCTGCTTCTCTTTCCCCAGTACCATCCAAAGTTTCCTCTATTCCTACTGCAAGACATTTTGAAGACGTATTTTGGCCACCTGCATTCTTTGTTTTCTCCATGGGAAGTTCCATCACCTCCTGAAAGGAAGGGAAAAACCAGCCCTTTCAGTTCCAGGCAACATCTTGGCAAGCTGCTTGTTGAAGTTCAGCTGTTACAGTTAAACATTCTCCAACCACCTCTGGTCTGTTTGCTGCTTTGTAAGCAAGATGAACACACATTGACCGAGGTTCATGATATAGATATATACATAGTAACAAATATATTATAAATACTGAATATCAGCCTACACATTGTACAGTCAGATCTCCCAAACCTTTATGCCTAGACTGTGTCTGAAGTAAACCACTCACTTTGCCTAAATAAGTAGATTTTAACCTTTAGAGTCTATGAGATATTATAGGGTCATCTCATACACTGTTCAGAGATGAAGAATGGAGCTCATGTTTCTGCATCTTTCAGACACTGACTGATGGTATCACTAGCTACTAAATAGAGCACCAAAAAACCCTCTATTAATTTTACCACCCAAACTTATAATCAGGTAATGCAAGGGAAATGCCAAACATGGGTCACCAAAGACAAGCACAAGAAAATAGATTTTAAAAGTCAGTTTTGCAATTGGTTCCCTCCTGGCTTCTTTAGCTCATTTCTGCACATTCTTTCACTAATGTGGCATGCTGGATACAACTACTCACTTCAAAAATATCTGCGCTGTTTGAACAACTTTTTAACATACCGGCTGCAAGCTCATTTCACAGACTGATTATTATTTTTGATCCATCTTTAGCAATCAGACATGACAAGGGTTAACACTAGTATTTGTTTCTTTATTTATGCCTGACACTCAGATATCAAATTGTGAATGTTGAAAATGTATGACCTATATGAAATCACATGGTTGACTCCATGCTTGCAGGAAGTTGCTACTGCATTTTAAAACATTACTGAAGAGCGGACAATTCTGAGAAAAACATACGAGGAAGCTCCACCTTCTTTCTGTATCTTTATGCTTCCATTCCCTAGATAATTCATACTTCTCTTCCCATGCAATGGGTCATTACTGTTACTGCATCAGTAACTAGATAATAAATTTTTTAAAGACAAAAACTTCTGGATTTATTGGCTTTTGTGTTGATATTTTATTCCTTGCCAGTGATGCACCTATTCTACATCCACATCCTATTCACAAACACTGTAACTCCTTTTCCTGTCATCAACAGCACGCATTTTGCAGTGTTGGTCAGGTAAAAAAAAAGCTTGAAAGAAACAACATTTCAAATCAGATGCTGAGGGTGCTTTTGGTCAGAAAACATTATTCAAAAGATTATGGATTAATCAGTGCTGGATTTTAACAGCATTTTTTTACCTGTCTTTTCCACTTTGGGAAACAGTACCATGCTTTCCTTCTAGCAGAGATTTGCAGCTGACCCCTCTCTTTCTTTTATGTTAGTAAACTGCCCAGTTGACAGTTGAGAGAGGGGAGAGAAAATAATCATTGCCATTAAACTATTAATATGCGACACACATCTACCAGGGGCTGGCCTGGCCAGAAGGTTTGGCATTGCCAATGAGTGGCTAATGGAAAAGGACACAGCTCACATTCTGAACTATTTCATCTGCAGATTCAGTAGATGTGAAATTAATCTGTCTTCTGCAAACTAACAGTGACCAGTTGAAGATTTAATTCAGTTGCTGAAGAGTGAAACAGATTTTAGCTTCTCTTTAAGAACAAAACTTGGCATAAGCATATCTGAGGTTTCTGAAGAAAGACTGGATAAAAAGATTCGTATGTGCTCTTTACAAATATCCTCTCTTCTGATGGTTCAAGACAACAAAGAGGGCTAGGTTAATAACCGTAACTTTTTTTACACCATGGGTAGCCTGCTCTCTCTCTTTATAAATAAAGCTCTGCAAAATATAGAACATAGCTTAAACTTCTTGATCATATATCTTAAATTTACTGTCACTACACCCTTATATCTGGATTTGTCTGTGGGCTTTGAAACACTTCTGTGTATCAACGGACCTAAAATTTTGCCAAACTCGTTCAGCCCATCTCTCTGACAGTTACAACTACTATTATAAAGGAAAGACAAGGAATAAAAAAATCTTGCTGATTGAGTTCGATAGAGTATAAACAAATGAGCTCCTGTGATAAGAACTGAACAGTCATCTTAGATTAGAAAAGCTCCTGAGAAGCCCCGTTGAATGGGTTGTCACAAATAGCTCCAGTGCCTGACCCAACAAGAGCCCAGATATTACATTATATTAATAGATGCCTAATGGCTGCTCATTTGTACACAATGTCTGCACTATCAGCGTTTAACTCATTACCCCCTGGAAATCCTATGGGATACTTGAAATATGGAAGGTATTATCCTGTCCTGTGGTATCTACAGGGATATTTATGTGGCCCGCGTCACTGGCAGTCTCACAAGCACTGACAGCTTCAGCCTCAGAGCACCCTCGGGAGGGATGCAAGGATTGTTATCCTTGCTCTTTTATGATGGGTACTGAGCAAAGGGGAGAGTTAGATGAATGCTGGCAAGTTCACTAGAGAGGTTTTAAAAAGTGACCAGCCTATTCAGCACTAACCAATGACTCTCAGCCCCAGCACCTTGCAGTCCAGGATGAAGCAGGTTTGTGATTGAAGCCTATCATCCCGCAAATCAGCCTGAGATGCCAGAACTGGATCAAAAGCAGGGGCTGGAGCTGAGCACAAACAACTGCTGCCTGATGTGGGCTATTCACGGAGAAGTAGCTCGAAAGCTGTAGTTCACACCAAGCACCCATGTGCAGCTCAGACACCAGATGGTGGCAGAGCACCACGACGCTTATTTCTGAGTAGGGGTAACACACCCTATGCCTGGCACAGAGGCAGGGATGGAATCTGTATCCCAGCTCAACGCCATCTACAGCGGGCCTATCATCCATGTCCAAAGGAAAGGAATATTTCAGCAGAGGATGAGCTGAATTATCTGCTATATCTGATTTAAACTTCAAGATATTCAATGGCAGCCAACTCTCAACTCATGTTTCATCTGAATGCATGTAGAAAAAGCCACCTACAGCTCCCTGTAGGTTAATCACAGAGTCCCAAAGGATGTAGCCATTAGCTCCTTTCCTATTTAAATGCAGTCTGAATTGGGTATTAACTACCTGCTGTGTTTGGCAGATCTCTTATTCCTAAAATAAATAACTGTATGAAAAGTCATAAACTCTATATTGGACTTTTTCA
>VYZV01015862.1:21110-42123 GCA_013401275.1 Pandion haliaetus | reverse complement strand
CTATTAGATTGTAAGGCAGAGTGAAAATAAGCTGAGGAACCACATAAACAAATATGGATGTCACCTGAATGGTTAAGGTATGAAATAAAGTTGAATACTTCGGCAATTAATTGCATCTGAAGACTGAAGACCACAGAGACCAGGTATGCCAATAACACTAAAATAATATATCCAACTTACTAGTTTTCAACAGAAAGAGTAGTTTACAGTGAAATACACTGTGTAAAAAAACAACAAAAAAGCTTTAAAAATACCTATCAGGATAGCTTTGCTATTAGTATTTAGAAGTGTAAGTTTGAATTCAAAGGATCCTTTACAGTGCACAAAACAAGACAAAGCAGTACTGCACTAAGTGGGTCACTGTCCCACAGAAAGATGAACTACCAATGTTCTTATAGCTCTAACTGGACAAAACATAAAATAGCAAGTCCAGCAATGCATGTTAGCTACAAGTATCTGCTTCAGCTATCAATTCAGGTATGTCTATAAACTTTTTGGGAAAAAACAGTTTTAGATGTGGCTCTGCTTGGTCATTAAGTCTTTATATTCCTCACCAGAAGAAAACTCAGTTTTAGGTAAGTCTAACAAAGCTCCATCCTCATCTCTGATTGAAAGCAAAGATACGGTTAGTTTCCTACAACTCTTTGCTTATTAATTTCTGTTGAAATTAAATTGTAGGGAACTTCCTTCATTTGCCTGAAACACTGACATAGGTATTTGTTAGTATTTCCTCCCTATTAATTTTTATTAATCACTTCTGAAACACTTGTATTTCTGCTTTTCTACAGTATTAGTCCACTTTCTTAGAAACTGACAGAAAACAAACACTAAGTAAATTACACACCTTAAAAACAACCAAATCCAGGGAAGAATAAAAGTCAAAGCTTTAATATGAATTGCAGCTTTCCCCTCATGTGTGTTGTGGAACTTGAAATGATAGAAAAATAGCCTAAATCACGAGAAAAAATTCTGTTTAAAAATTCTACATGCTATCATCAGCTAAAACGACTACTCACATTTTAAGAATTATCTTACTTTTTAAAATCAAGTCCATGATGTTAAATAAAATGACGTGGATGAGCTCAGAATACTGTGGTTGAGCATTCTACTTCTACAGGCCAAGTCTGCACACCATAGCAAATCCAGAGTAGTGATTTTCAAATATTTTGGACTCATTGTTTTCAATCTGCAGGTCTTAGTTCAATTATTAAATGTTAAATGCTTAGCGCAAGTATTAAATGCTAAAAAGAAATCAACTGTTAGAAGTTGAACATACATTGGATTTATATTTTATTGGCTAAGGGAGTTAAGATTTGGAAAAAAGAAAAGGACGAAAACTTTTGATGTATATGCTCAATTACTGATGCCTCAGGAAAATCTCATGTCTGCTTTTTTTTTTAAACATAGAAAATAAACAATTAAGAACCTTCTTCTGCTGCTTAATGCTTATAACAGGTCTTCAGAGGGTTTCTTCCTTTTGCTTTCTTGTTTCTTGCAGTTACAAGTTCTGATTTATGTTTCAATCATATCAGTCATACTGTATGCTGCTGCACTCAGAGCATGTGAACATCAGCTTCCATTCCACATGTACTGGACAGCACGAATTATTTTGCCCACTGCTAAACATATAAGCCAAGATACTTGAATGAAACTGTTTGGGTTTTTTTTTTTTTGTCTTAAACCACATTAAATCATTATGAATGCATTTAAGTCCTTAGAAATACTATTCTTTTGCCAGACAGGTTACTGGAAGATACAATACTTTATAAACATCAACTTAGGGACTTTGAAGAAGACTTTTAGGTTACTGTATGGCTTTTCAATACCCAGATTTCCCTGATTTCCTTAAGCTGTGGCATTTCTTGAAGAATGCTGTCTTCAAGAAGTAGAAACACACTTAGAAGTCACTTCCCAACTATTTCCTCTTCTGCAAAGCCACATTCCTGAAATCTGTGTCTTCGACTGCCAGTTTCTTTCTTCACAGCACTATGTCAAATATGCATATGGTACCGGGTTTATNTCAAATATGCATATGGTACTTTAATCAGGAATTGAGGATTTAACATTTGCAAAAAGAAATGCACTCTCAGATATGGCTGCACTGCCTTCAGACTGTGAAGGGTCTACTAAAAAGCTCAGCCTTTATTTGTTTGAGTTGCAGCTGACTTGATCTTCAACAGATGTAGAAAGAGACATTTCCTCAGTTCTAGGACGTTTTGATGCTGGAGGATTTTGAAGACTGTCATCAGATGGTAATGGCCTCTCTGAAACAGGCAGAGAGGAAAATAATTTAAGCTAAGTAACTCCAGATTAAGAAAGTAAATTGGTTTGCTGAATACACAAACAATTCAGCACTCACAAAAAAACCCCAACCCTGGTTTAAGAGAGTCCAGCATCTAAAACAATGAAGTGCTGAAAGTACAAGGGTCTTTAAAACTCACCTGGTAAGACCTGGAGAACTTTACATCCAAGGGAATTTACTCTTCTTGGTTTCAGTGTCAGCTAATGCACCCATTACTATAAAAACTGTAGTGACATATTGTCATGTAAGCAGCTGCCCAAAAGCAACCACAGTGAGAACACTTTTCATATTGTCAAAAGCACCTTTCAAACACATCAAGACAATGAAGAAGCTGTAGAACCTGCAACTAGGTTTAGGTTTGTGCTTGATTGTGCTTGTTTTATAAGCTATAAGCTTATAACATAAGTCTATAATGGAAAGAACTGATTGGCAAAAGACTTTGCTGGCTATGCATAGCCACAAAAGCTTACCACATTCCCGTTCTGAGGAAGGAGGTATAGAAACTGTATCTGTATATGCAGAGGTTGGCATATCTGGCTTCAGTGGAATCAAGTTTACTCTCCTTTAAAAAAGCAGAAACAGAAACAGTTCAATTGCTTTAAAGCCATCATTTCCACAAATACTTTATTTAAAGATTTACTTCAGACAGAATAAGTTACATTTAAATCTATTTTAGATATATTTTACTATGCATTTTTTCTTCTTATTATATGTGGAATAGAGCATTTTTTAGAAGTACTTAAATATCACTAGTGATCTTTTCCACTAGAAAGTACTTTTACATTGTTATATGTGGCACAATGCTTGATATTCACCTTCAGAGCACAGTATCTTGGTCAAATATTTTAAAATTAAGACTGGCTGCACTTACTATTCCCTAGCCCTGTCCATGTTAACACTTTACATTCATAAAACTCTAGGGAATTCTTTTGCCCACTGAGGTCCACTAACAATTACTGTAAATCTATTTTGTTCTGCTAAATCTTTTCTGGATAGCACTTAAAAATTAAGCACAAAAGCGGCAGAGGATTGAACTATAAAAAAACCCAACCTTACAAGTAGCACCATGCATGCTACTACAAGATGACATTCATGGCATAATCAGTCGATATGATTAAATATAGTTTCTCTCAAAAACAAAAAGATTAATTAGCTCCACCAGTCACCCCACACTCCATGCAAAAGCCACTTTCAACTACCTACAACCCTTTGACTTGTTAGTTCCAGTACAGATGAACATTGGTGTGTAGAAAGCCATCATCTCCAAGATTTTTCTTTGTGGTTGTTGATGAAATCCATAATCCTGCTTTCTCGTTCACCACTTCCTCCCTAGCCACCTACATACCTATGAGAAGTTATAATAATCTTTAATTTTAAAATAGCCTTGTTTTGCTGACAAGGTCTAGATCTCTAATTGCATGGCTGTCTCCTTACTGTTGCACACCAGCTCAGTATCTTCTACTGCAGGCTGTTTAACAATCAATACATGGATTACAGGCAATTTCTAAAAACCTACATCTTCACCTTAGGAAATAACCTCAATCAACGCATTAAGTCCCACATCCATGACTATGCACACTGAGGGTCTGTCTAGACTTGCACTCTAAAAATATTTCTTGTGAGAAAGGTCTCTAAATAGTTCTTGTCAGCTGAAAGCTTCAGGTACCATCTTTGTACAGAAAATGGGAACTGAAGACAGACACCTGTTGCTGCCATACAGACAAGGCGTAATAGTCAGGTTAACTTTGTTACTGCCTCACATTTCAGACACAAATATAAAAGCTGTACATTTAGGATTCAGGAGACATTTTGACCTTTCAGCTGCAGTACAACTGGAACAAAAAGCTCCAACTCAAGACAGCTACCACCAAGACACAGGGCTAGGAATTTATGTCTAAACCTCAACCTTTAAATGTAGCACAAGCACAGCTTGTCTTGGCCTTCGCATTTATGACTGGAAACAGCAATATAAATCTCACCTTGGCGTCTTGCTCCATGCTTGTAAAGTGTTGAGAGTAATCCTCCTGGGCTGGTTTACTTTAGTGCTCTGGCTGGCTGACTGGCCGATTTTCCTCTCGTCTGAAGATGAGACTGGAACATTTTTTATGCCTACAGGTGTGGAAGGCAAGTCCTTACCAGCAGCTGTAGGTGTTCTAGGTTGGAGGGAGGGAGTGCTGGGATCGGTGACCCTGCCAGGAAGAGTCCCCTCTGTCAGCTTAGGGGCCGGGGAAATGACTTTGTGTGACTGGCTCTTTTTCACTTTCTTCTCTGTTGCACCAGAAGTCCTGACATTTATCTGTGGCTTCTCCTTCAGTGCTATTCCCAGTTCATCCTTCTCAAAGGTAACAAATGAACAGTATCCATCCATCGAAGAAATAGCAAGAAAGGCTCCATCGCTGGACCTATTTGTGATTTTTTTTTTTTTTTCCATTAAAAGTAAAGGCCAGAACTTTTCTTCAACCCTCACCCCCCCCCCCGCCATCTATAACACATGCTGTACCTGCCTTTTCCTCCTCCCTTCCCCAAGTACATGTATACATTTAAATAAAACTTCAGTCAATTGAAAAGACATCCAATTCAAATGAACAAAAGATCTTCAATTCTGGCCTTTGCATTTGATTTAATATCTCTGGTATCGTCTGTGATGACCTGCAATACGCTGCTGCCAGCACCTGCATGCATTTAAGCTGGCACAAAGTATGGTTCAATTGCAGGTACACAATTCTTCAGCCACAGTTGCTGAAATATGGCTGAAATATGGCTCTCCTCATTCAGACCAGTAGAGCAGATCAAGATCTTTGGCTGTGCTCCTTGGGCTGAATAGAGGCAATACTCAGAGTCACTGTGGTGCTCACCTGAACGGACTCTTCGCACTCATTTCACCAAGTAATGTCTATCTATCACTGATTAAAAGCACTTGATTTTCTATTCTCTTCCGCTCCCCTCCTCCTGACACACAATGGTGTTCACAGTGTCTAAACATCAATTACAGCTTCTGAAAAAGCAGCCTCCATGTGGTCCTCAGCTTAGGTATACTGGCTAGAAAGTCATGAGAGAAGAAGCATAGGGGTATATCCTGATTGCAAGACTGGGGTTCAACTTTCAGCTCCAGTTCTGACTCCCCACATCAGGTCAAATAAATTACTTCATCCCATACATGAAGAACAACTGAGAATTGTGCAGATAAAGCAGAATTTGGCCAGGATACAGATACCTGAACTCCGAGAGATGACTTCCAAAACCTCCAAATAACTTCATTATTACCAGTTACACTGCCTGAACAATGAGTACTTTTCATGGGCACCCAGTACGTTAGCTTTCATAAAAATTTCCATCTGCTTGTCCCCAGGCTGCTTGCACCTTGTTTCCCAACCACTAAAGAACAACAATTGTCCAGTTTACAGGGCAAAAAAGAGGTGGCTTGCTGTTCAGACACTGTGATGACAGTCACCACATGCATGTCATAAATGAAACATAAAAATAAAGCAGTACACAAGATGTTGTGCAGAACTTCAACATGTAAAATGGACATTTCCCCCATCACAACAAATCTTAAGAATGTAACAATTACCTACCACGAAATGTCACTCAGGGTATGATAATGTATGTTAGAAACATAACCAAAGGGGAAGGACTGCTCAGTATCATAAAAAAGCACAGAATCTCCTGAAGCAACAGCAAACACCAATCGATAGGGCAGATTAAATAGAGCAGATGATTTCTGACTGATTTCATCTAGAATGCAAAGAAATGAACACATTCAGAATTCTCTCTTGCATTCGTTGCAAGGTAGTTAACTGCACTAGCTTAGTCATGAATCTAAATAAAGGTTTCATTATTAATCAGTATCCAGACAATGGCTGAGAAGATGGCATTTGTATAAAATGTAAAGTTTAATGTCAAGCACTAACGTTTCTGTTGCCTGAAGCTTGCCCTGTATTGTCTTAGCTGAAGAGAGAGAAATTGGCAGAAGCTTTGTCCATCTGGATTGTTATTATTTTGTTTTGTAAAGTTTGCCATATATTTTCCAGCTGAAATTTTTCAGCATATTTATAGGAACTTTAAAGTCCAAAAAACCACACCTGAGGATAGAGCGTAAATCGAGGTAATGACAAATTTATACCACGTTATATTCTGTATAACTCGGTCAAAACAATGGATTTAGCTCTATTCATGTTATTTTGGGTTCAGCTCCTAGCTAGTCTTTTCGTCGCAACGTTAGTTCTTTGTAAGGCCAAGTTATTCCAATTTCCACTGGAAGCTGAGTGCTAGCTAGCTGCTTTCAGAAATTCCTAGTATATAGAGCTCCTGTTTGGTTCTATGATGACTATGGAAGCTATGCACTAAAACAGGCCATTACCATTAACATAACGTAAGACGCTCATGTCTACAGATTTCTAGACTATAACAGATTCTCACTTTTCTGGGTGTATGTGGCAGAACCTAAACATTCCGGTTAGAGGAGCTAGAGAGACCAACAGCAGACACTCATCTCCTTACTTTGCAACACACCATTACAATGGATCTAAAGATTATGATGAAAATACAGAACGCAACAACAGGTAATCTCTGAATCCTTTCAGGAATACTACAAATTGACCCTCTAAAGACAGGAGCAAAGCTCTGCCTTTTCAGCAGAGTAATACCAGTCTTGCTAGAATATAAGCACTCCTGGACCCACTGGGCTTACAATAAGGCTGGATTTCAATCTCCAGGTAAGTTCTCATGCAACTTCATACAATCCTTTCCCCACCTCAGAACTCCTGTTCTGGCCAGTAACACCACCACTGCTTCAGGTCTGGCTTCCTTGAATAAACAAGAATGGTTGTTGCAAACTACACCAACTCTCTGGTGCTTCTGTGATGTGGGTAGTTGAGACTAACAGAAAATATTTCACTAGGCCACTCCTTCACTGCTAAGCCAAGTTACTTACTTTTACTCACACAAAATGGTTAAAAGTTAAAGAAAAATATTATACAGTGTTTCTGTAGCCTAAGAGGCCAAGTAAGAACATTTATCCTCTATATCAAAAGCTACTCACAAGGTACTTAAGTTGAATTCAGGGTCTTAGAATCAGGAAACAGCTTCTAAGATGTGGTACAAGACTATCTTAATGGAATGTTAAAAGGCTAGGGCATAAAATAGTAAACAGCCACATTGGCCTTTTCACTATTTGCTGTAAAATCATACTTCCGAAGGATTTACAGTACCTTTATTAAATGCTCGTCTCAACTCAAAGTAGACTGGGCAGCAGCGAACAGCAAGAGTTGCCTTTCCAGGACACGGCAGGTGACCCATGGGCCTTTTATAAGAATCAGTATTTCAGAAAACAGCATTACTTTTTTTTTTTTTAAAAAGAAAAAGATATTTTGATCTTATTAAACGCTACCTTTTAAGATTGTTTCTGGAGAAAACATATGTGGTGTTTGTTACATTTTCTCCTGATTCAACACAGCCAGCTGCAAAAATAAAGGTTAAAACATTACTCATCAACTCAAAAAGGTACTGAGTACACACTTTATGTCCATAAACATTCTACTTCTCAGGAATTAGGCTTGTCAGTTGGGCAAGAGCTGTGCAACCTGAACACAACCTAAAAAGGCATCCCAAATATTTATTTAGTGCTGGTTTTGTTTCCCTTATATACTTCCCCCTCAAAGCTTCTTTTTGATGTTGCCAGACATCTATAAAAGCAGTGCTTATATGGGAAAACTGATCTCCTCCTTGCAATGTTATTTTTACTATGACTGCAGAATGTTCTTAAGGAAGGATACAAACACAAAGAGAGACCAGTCAAAAGAAACCCCTCATTATTCTTAATTTCTATATTAACAGAGCTGTATTGTTGCAGTTCACATGTTTCAGTTCAGAAAATGCCATAAATATAGTTTTTATCACAGGAGAAATTTGATTTCTGGACTGCTAACAGAAAAGTATTGTGGAGTCTCTATTTTCTTCAACAGGAAGAATGAGGAATGGCAGTTTGAAAGCAACTTTGATGCACATTCAAACTAGAGCATAATAGATACAATGTAAGTTACAGTACGCTTCTCACATACCTGGAGTGAGTAAATAGGAACCATCAGGAGTAAAACTGAGCCTGCGGAAAAATGACTTCATGCTGTCATCATGAAACATCCGATAGCTTCTAGCCTGTAACATTGAAAATATGATTGTGTAAAGTGCCATGAACGTGTCAGCTGGAATTCAAGTGAGAAAAACCATCCAGTTGTACAATCCAACCTGATGGAACTTCTAAAATAAATGGTTTAAAAACCACGGCTCCTTCAAACTAACTTTCTGCTGTGCTATAAATTCTTCACAGCTAAGAAAAATAGTCCTTGATCCCTCTTCAGCTACTAATCAAAACACTCCAAGAGCAGTCACTTTAGACCAGTAATCAAAAACCAGTAATAACCTGGAGAACAACATTATTTAACAGTCAATGTAAAAGCCTGTTCCTCAGGCATTTAATTTTAACACTAGTATTAAGAGGTTTAAAGAGAACTTCTATAATGGCAAAACTCTCTCAAGGCTGTTCTTTAGTCTCTATAAAACTGTTACAAATGTTTTCACAAAAAAAGAAAAGGAATAGAAGGAATTAAAAAAGTTATAGCCAGCTTGGAGGTGTTTTTTTACTATCACCTAGAACTGTTAGGGAGAAAAAAGCTCTTTGTTTTCCCTCTTAGAGTTAGAGAGAATTTCCTGAATTTTCCCTAATTCATATTTTTCCTAAAAATCAGACTACCTTTTCGAACATTTCAGGCTGCTGACTTAATAATATTTTTGCTATGTCATATCCATTAATAAACTTACAGCTACTGACAGACACATTTGAAGTTTTTCCTATTAAGAATTCACTACGCATACTATTTTTTCCACACTATTTTTAACATTTACAATCAAAGACATTGTGCAACTACTTTAATCAGCTGAACTTGCAAGAGATAACAGCAGCAGGCAGTGTTCTTAGTAATTTCTGTAATGTTTGAGGAAACCTGAAGGAGTGTCTATCTATAAAATGCAAAGGTGAGACAAGAGAAATATCTGATATATGGATTACTTGAATGGAAAATATTTGCTCCTTTGGATTGATAGAATAGAACAACTCATATAAAATTCTCCAGTACCATTAGTAGCAGAACAAAGTACCTCTCCTTCAGCTCCTGATCCGGACAGCATCTTGGTAACGTTGAATGCAACACGCTTGGTTTGCGTGTTGTACACCCGCAGGACCCTACATGGTGGAGAGCACAGTTAGCCATGAACAGCTTCCTTTCACCCCGTTTCATACAACGCTATAGGACCTCACTTCTCAGTCAAGACTGCCAAATATAAATGAAAATTGCAGATTAATTATAACTCTGTTCATGAGACACCACCTAAATAATCAACGAATCACTTGACAATTATTTGACTCAATAAGGTTTGTGAAGTACCAGCATATGCATTTGTGGAGGAATGAGGGAATTAATGTTCAGTGAACAGCCACGCCATTCCTACCTGTGCTGTAGTAGCCAGTATGTTCCTGCTGTGGTGGTGTGCTCCACCCGCCCCTCAACTTGACCTGTATTTCTGGTAACCTGGCTCAAGTGATAACCACCAATGGTGGTCATAATGGATGTGTGTGGTCGTGATGGCTGCATCCCGGCTCAGAGTAGATTCAGGGGAGTCACATAACAATAAAATAGCCAAGGGCTAATTTGAACAATGCATCCACCCTACCACAGTGCTGGTCAATGTCCGACTCAAGCCAAATCTTGAAGAAGCCAACATCTGTAGTCTGTATGCAAATATGACTGAGTCAATTCTCTTACTCCATAAATAGTGGACAGCCCAAGCCCATTGAGCATTCCTGCACAGCAGGGGGCTGCACGCCAGGATCTCCCCTTGAGTAGGGACCCCTCTCAAGGTTACCACTCAAGGTTGAGAGAGTCCTTGCTGCAACAGATTCTAAGTGATTAATAGTGTGCTAAACTTTGAAATCTTAGCTAAGTGATATAAAGGATTGACTGCACACATATAATTCTTTAGAAATAAACAGTTGACCAAGTCTGGGACTAGGAGTGGATCCAACTGCACCTAGACTCCTCTCTGAGAAGTTCAGAAAGCAAGGGGGTCCATTCCGACTTCATGACTCAGCACCTGGGTGCCCTTGACAGTTTTGTCTGACCCGGTCCTCTGTGCAGTAAATATCAAGTGAACCTTGCCATCAGATCTTGTTAAACCACTGTCGCATTTACTATCAAACTTTGTTAAATCAATGTTTTAAATCAATAAACATATTGCTACTTCTCTCTTACGAGTGAAGTGTGTCACTCCATCAGTGACATCTGCAGAGTGGGAACTCACCTCAAAGACAATTAGCTACATATCTATGCTTAAGTTTCCTTTGGAATAAATGAAAGCTGGACTATGTCTCTGCACAGAACTTTGGAACTCCCCTGACTTCACCTCACTAAACCAGCAGGTAGCCTAAGCAAACCCAACTGCTCATCCCACCACCCCCTCCTTTCTGCCAGCTCTGACATTCACCAAGTTACGTTGATTTGTTAGGCTGGCAGAAAACCAACCCAACATAAAAACCAGACAGCTTTCTGCTGATTTAATGTGCTGAAACAGCTCCACAAAGAATCCTGGACAGAGCTAGGAAGAGAAAATAGAAGGTGAGGCTGTGGCAGACAGCTTGAGACATTTGTGGAACTACTGGCTCTGTATGTCACACAGCTAAGCTGGTCTCCCAAAAGGGGCAAAAGGTCTCCCCACCCTGGGCTGGTGACTGCCCCATCCTAGCAACTGGCCTGGCTCCTGTTAGACCACCACTGAGCCAATGCTATTCATTAACCTTGCAGAAAAGCATCTGAAACCTGAGGGGGTGGGAGATTTCCCCTCTTCAGATTAGTTCATGCTCTCGCTTGCAACTTCACTCCAAGAAAAAGTTGTGCATCATTCTATTACTTGTGTTTCACTGCTGTTTGTTTTAATAAAAGCACACAAATATCACATAACCGATTATCAGAAGACAGAGGCTCATAATGACCTAGTTGCCATTACCTTACCATTTTTTTGAGCCTATTGCAAATTTTAAATCAAAACTACTTTTCCACTGTCACAGCAATTTTCTTTGCAGTGGGTGCCAGATGACATACATTTATTAGCCAGCTGCGAACCCCTTCAGAGCAGCACACATGCCCTCAACAGTTTAAGCTCACTCAAAGTTCTGACAAGGGCCAAGTTTATGAAGTGTGTGTTTAGCTTTCCCAATGACATCACTTACAAAACTGTTGGGGATGGAGGGAGCAAGAGGGCAAAAGAAAGCTATCAATGGAAAAACATTTTAACTGACTTCTTAACCTGTTTGTATCTTTCTGTAAAACGACAAGGATGAACTTATTAGCTCATTAACAACCAGAGAATGCAGCACTCTCTTAAGATGTATTTGGTATCTCTAATGACCAATACAATGAAAACTTACTTCCTGAAGAAAAATTTCTACAAAAGTTTATGTAAGCTTATTTGCTGCTTAGAGAGGACACTCAGACTTCAGGAATCATTTGCCTTAAGCAAAAGATTAACTAAAGTATCATTTTACTTTCACACCAACCTTCTTACAGGACAATCTGAATAAAACTAAAAGTCACATTTATCCTGTACACTTGTTTTTAATTCATCCTCAAGTAAGAAAGAATACTAAGGCAAAACACTTAGACCAACAGCTCACCTATCACAACTCAGAGTTGCAATGTACTGGCCTAGAGGATCCCAGGTTATTCCTTGGACATAACTCTTGTGTTCATTTAATATTGAAACCTTCTGTCCTGAAATTACAAACAGTTTTCAGATTCTAAATTCAAATGTGTTTTAAAATGTTTCTTCATTTCGGAAATAAAACAAGACAAAACATTTCAAAATGCAGAGAAATCATTTTTTAAACATACAAACTGTTAACTTGATGGTACGTGATAAGAATATCAGAAATAGTTGCTTTATTTCTAGAATTTTCACAAGCACAGTAAATTGTGACATGCCAATTTAAGGCTTGTTCCCTACAAATTAACTCAGATAAGCAGCTTGGCTTAGGCATTAAACACACAAGATGAGTATATTTCAAAACAGAAGTATTTCAAAACCTTTGTGATTTAGAAAAAACTTTTTAGGCAAGTCTAGAATACTGTTCAACGGCAAACTGAATTTGGCTGAATACCGAGCCACAAATTCCAGTGTTAAAAAATAACTTTCAGCTGGGGGGCTGTATAAACTCATCTACTCTGCTGAGCAAGCACTGAAAAAAAATACACTACACACATGATGACTGATGCTTACACATGGGCAGCTTTCAGAAACAATTCTATAGCAGCGCTAACTCACGTTCTTTCACAGCTTATTCTGTCATGAATATCTCTCAAAGGCATGAGCTTTCTGACCCCACTCAAGTTCCACAGATGAATTTCTCAGATCCAAAGCATCATGATGAGGTAAAGTTACAGATAATTCTCATAAAAGACTTTGTTTTGAATATTAGTGACAGGTGCTTTTTTTTCCTATTAGTTAAGTGTTGCTTTGTTGCAAAGAAATACTATAAGCTGACAAGTTTCAAAGACAATAGCTCTTCAAAAAGATTACACAATTAAGAGTGGAGGCCATGCTGCATAGTATCAAATGTCCTTCTGGTGCAGTATTCTGTCTCCAACAGAGGCCAACAACAGATGCCTAAGGAAGAGTATAAGAACAGAGCAAACACATAAAGGTATTTCTACAGGATACCCTGTAAAGCTGCCAATGGTTTGTACCTCAAGGACTTAAGCCAGTGATGCTCTCTTTGTGCTGAACAGCCCTATGAATTTTTACTATTAATTTTCTTCCAGCCATTTTTTTGAAAACCATGCAAGATTTTAGCCTGGGTATTACTGGAAGCTATCTGTGAAACTCTTTCCTTTCATGTACCTACAACTTCAGTCACAGAGCCTACATTTTCCAGTAATGGCTTCTTACTTCCAACTTACTAGTTGTCTCTCTGCCTAGAAGACACAAAATGCATGGCATTAATTGCATGCCAAAAGGAAGCAGTGAGAATGGAAGACATTACATGTAACTAACATATGAGCTTAAGAGGCCATCCAGCTTTTTTTAGTAATAATTCTAATAGATATGTCCCTTAAAGTCATTACAAGCACTCCAAATTGCAAAAGACGTTTGGTCACAATGCCCCTAAGCACACACATTCTTAATTTCATGTATTTATGGTAAAGACTTTTGGAAAGGAGTGTATGTGACAGTTTGGATGGGAGAGACATTAAGCACCCAAAAAGAACACAAAAAAATGTCAGCAGCAGAACTTTCGTATTTTCATGCATGTGTGCACTGAAAAATTAAGCTGGATTCTAATTTATTTTTCTTAATTAGACACTAAATATTAAAAACGTGAGACAAAAATTAACTTTAGAGAAAGTTAAGTATTTCCACATTAAATTAAAAGTGAAAGTAATGATTACACTGCTAAAAAGAAAATGGCAAGCCATTGTAAAGCAATGTAACCCAGCTGGTTACTATCTGAACTTCTATAGATGGGCATTTATTGGAGAATACAAGCAATCCCACTGCAGTGGGATGAGAATGAACAGAAGTGTTTTGCCTAACAGAGCCTAAAAGTCACATCTTGTAAAACAGCCTGCATCCTATACTTGCTTCCCATTTTTTACCTAGGTAGTTAGTTACCTGATACCAGTCAAGTTTTGTTTGTTTGTTGGGGTGTGGTGTGGAGTAAGTAATATACAAGCTGCTTGTAGGAGTTTGGGGAGATAAAAGATTGGGTGAAGTTTATTTCCTGAATAGTCCAAGGTAAAAAGATTATTTATGTGTAAAATTTGCTGCCTGAGGGTATCTTTATATGCTGGACTATCTGCCTCACAACCCCAGAAAACTAGTAATCACAAAAGAAGGTGCTTTCAACAATTCTGGTAAATACCATGAGGCACTTCCACCAGGACTGGGGACTCAAGTGATAAATGTAGCTTTTACCTTTATTGACATCCCACATGATAGCTGTGTTATCTACAGAAGCAGATGCCATGTAATTTCCATCTGAGGTCCAACAAATATCATATACATCTTCTAAGTGGCCTCTAAAAGCCAGAAAAGAAAAAAAGAATTATTAAAAATTTACAGCTACATGTAAACATGAGTTTTATCCATTTTCAGGTTAATAAAAAAAAAAAATCAGAGGCAAATAAAGTATCACTGAAGTAAAATGAACAGCATGACTTTCAGCTTTTAAAAAAAAATTTCCACATTCAGAAGGTGGTAGGACATTTTAAAAAAGCACATCCTACTTCTATTCAAAACAAGCCTGCCTTTTCAATAGGTCTTTTTCACAGACAATGAAAACCCCACATTTGAAGTCATTTATGAATTTGTACCTAGAGATCTGGAAACAAACATTTTAGGATTTGTGCAATAGGAAAACAGAACACTACACCAAAGCAACTAGGAAGTGCTGCTATTCAAGAAAACTTTCCTGCATATTTATGGATTTCATAAGTGTGGTAAACATGAATATTCAGCAGAACCACATGAAACAGAAAATTAAGGTTGATTTAGATATAGTTGAACAAAGATTGCAAGATATTCAGAACCACCTGGAAGGGCTTAAACAAAAACAACTTTTATTGCTTGTCATTTGCAGACTTATCATACAGTGTGGTAACTTTAATATTACATATCTGCAACACCAAGTTTAGGGAAGGGGGATTGCGTGCATGCATTTGCTTTAAAAGATTAACTCTAATGTTCCTAAAGGATCATGCTGGTGCTTCAAGAATCCCACTAGCACTTTTGAAACTGTTCTCACATGAACCTCAGCAGTTGCAAGGAATGTATCAGTTATGGATAGCAGAGTTACTTATTTTTTGTAAAAAGTGTAAATGTTTAATGATTTTATCAGTACAGACAGATAGAGACTAAAACTGTTAACAGATAAGCACAGAAAGCAAGGCAGAGCTATACATACTGCTCACTCAAAATGCACTTCTGAGTCCAGAACTGCTAATTTCTTTCAGACTTCATCTAAGAGTGAGAACAGAACGCTGTTGCAGTTCAACTGCCAGCAGTGGTTTGATGCCTTAGCCACTATCAGCTAATACTTACTTAGTCTTAGCAGACACAATGTGCATATTTTATTAATCATCATACACTTGAAAAAAAAGCTGTATCATACAGTAGATTTTCAACCATTAAAATGAACTAGTTGAAAAAGATGGGTTGAGCCTCACAGCCATCATCTGGCATGAATCACTTTATCCACTGATGCTTTCTGCTTTAATAATGACCAAAATTTCCAATATAAAGCTAGTAAATAAAACTTCACATTTACTTTATATATCTCTGTGCTAAGCTTTAAGTGACTGCAAATCTCAGGAACCAATTTCAGAACACGTCAGTTATCTCACATAAATGCCAAATCTTCTGCCTTACCAGAACATGTACGTTGGCAATGCATCAAAAAAAGTTAAAATACAGTAATATGAATATTAGAGCAAGCAAATTTTAGAGAGCATTGATGTTGTACATACACTGAACAGAGGAAGACTGTACCAGATGATAAAAGCCACTGGGGAATCAAAAACACTGAACAGAAAACAAACTCATGAAATATTAAGCTACCTTAAAGTTTTAATGACTGTCCAGTTCTCCTTGTTGAGCTGAGCTTCATCTTCATCCTGAAAAACTAATGGTTCCAATTCTTTGCTATCATTCAGCTTCCACAATAAAATAACAGCATCTGTGGAAGAAAACACATGAAGCTTCTTTCTTTCCCACTCACTGTTTTGTTAATGCATTACACTTAGTTCAACATTACAATTCTCTTGCATAAGACACATGAAAAACAGTTCTCACCATCTCCTCCAGATGCTAGGATCTCACCAGTTGGAGAGAAGCGCACAACATTTACTGCTTTCGTATGGCGGGTGAGGTTGGACAAGAATTCCACAATTGCTTTTCCATCTGGCCCTTTTTCTACTTTCCATATCTAGTTACAAAAGCATTACAGACAGTTTTCAGGAACAAGATGTAATATACATGCACCACTTCAATAATCCGCAATTTACTCCTTGGGCAGTCATTCTGAACTTATTATCTGAAACTCTCAGAGCTAAAGCCTGCAGTTGTGCCACAAATTTTCCCCTCTAAGAGCTACAGCTGTGTACTGGGTTTATGTGGCAATGTCTTGGTAGCTGGGGGAGGCTTCAGGGGTGGCTTCTGTGAGAAGACACCAGAAGCTGCCCCATGTTAGACAGAGCCAGTTCCAGCCAGCTCCGACAATATCCTGCAGCTGGCCAAAGCTAAGCCTCTCAGTGACTCTGGTGGCACCTCTGTGATAGCATATTTAAGAAAGGGTAGAAAACACTGCACAGCTGCTATGAGAGAAGAGTAAGAAAAATTGTAAGAGAAACAACCCTGCAGACACCCAGGTCAGTGAAGGAGGAGGGGGAGGAGGTGCTCCAGGTGCCGGAGCAGAGATTCCCCTGCAGCCCATGGAGGTCCACGGTGGAACAGATATCCACCTGCAGCCTGTGGAGGACCCCACACTGGAGCAGGTGGATGCATGAAGAAGGCTGTGACCCGATGGGAAGCCTGTGCTGGAGCAGATTCCTGGCAGGACCTGCAGACCCGTGGAGAGAGAGGCCCATGCTGGAGCAGGTTTTCTAGCAGGACTTGTGACCCACACTGAAGTAGTCTGTGCCTGAAGGACTGCAGCCTGTGGAAGGGATCCACGCTGGAGCAGTTCGTGAAGAACTGCAGCCCAAGGAAAGGACTCACGTTGGAAAAGTTCATGGAGGACTGTCTCCCGTGGGAAGGACCCCACAGTGGAGCAGGGGAAGAGTGAGGGGTCCTCCGCCTGAGGAGGAAGCAGCAGCAGAGACAATGTGTGATGAACCGACCACAACCCCCATTCCCCATCCCCCTGTGCCACTCAGAAGGAGGAGGTAGAGAATTCGGGAGTGCAGTTGTGCCCAGGAAGAAGGGAGGGGTGGGGTAAGGCGTCTTTAGTTTTGTTCTTATTTCTCACTATCCTACTCCATTATTAATTGGCAATAAATTAAATTAATTTCCCCAAGTCAAGTCTGTTTTGCCCATGACAGTAATTATTAAGTGATGTCCCCATCCTTATCTTGACCCATGAGCTCTTCCATTGTATTTTCTCCCCATCCTGTTGAGGAGGGGGAGTGATAGAGCAGCTTGGTGGGCACCTGGTGGCCAGCCACGGTCATCCCACCACAAGCTGTAATTATATTGCAGTATTTTTTTGTCTGATGAAATATATGACTAAGTATTTCCAATAAATGAAAAAAAAAAAAACCAACCCAACAAACAACCAAACACATAATTCTCTCTTCAGTCATCGACAACCTCTAGCTTCAAAAGTATTTGACAAGCCTATAAATACAATGATTCAACAGTATGGAATTACAGTATCTTATTAACAAATCCCTCAACCACAAATTGTAACAGTCTTAAAAAAAACCCCTGATTACTACAGAAGAAGAAAACATATTAGCTCTCTTTAGAAGCCTGAGCAAATTGAAGAGTTTTGCAGGATACCCCAAAGGTCAATAGATTTAGTGGTTTCAAACAGATAATTTGAGCAAGAATTATATTAATTCCAGTTCGTCACTGATCATAACCACAGCATTAAGACAGTTGCATGATACGGACACTTCGCCAGCAATGCTGGTTTAAGAAATTCCTGATCCCACTTGCTCTCGATTTTGCAGTGCATAATAATGCCACTCCTACTGCTCTACTTGTGCACTGGTTCAGCCATGAGAGAAACACCGTTATGTCCCTGTACTCTGGGACTAAGCTCACAGACAGCTAAATCCCATTAGGTGTTTCAAATAATCTGCTCTTGGATACAGCTCAGTTCAGAAAAACAAACAAACAAAAAAAACCCAACAACCAGGCCTTGATAGGAATATACCAAACAATGAAGCAGCCTGAATTAAGACCACTGTAACTTTTGTCAGTTTTCCCTCTTTATGCAATAGTCCTCCTAAAGAAGACGTAGCAGCAGCATCTTTTATGTCAAAGACAACTGAAATTTTTCTGGCCTTAAAATATGTATATGTATAAGTATGACTTAAATATATATTCAGTAACCTACATATACAGCCAAAATCCGTGAAATGCATACACCATCAGGTAAGAAGTCAATTTGCCAGTGAGGAAGGGAAAAGTTTTGGCTGAGGCGACTGGAATAAAACTAATTTTTAATGACGTTTATCCCATTTACCACCTCCAAAAGAAAGAGGCATTCTAATCATGTACATATCACAGCAGTTACTATTCATAATAGTTTGCTACTAAACACATTAAGAAATATTAGCATATTTCACAAAGTACTGCACTGAGGATCCTGAGAAACAAATCTGGATCCAATCCAGGCATTCCTAACATAAGTATAAATCTGATCTTTACAACTCAAATTCTCTGCTAAAACACATTTCCCTATTCACAAGAAAATGCAGCAGTAATACGAAATAAAGGCTTATTCTTTGTCTCTGCCTATTGCACAGGTAGTAAAACCTTATTACAGTATTTTTTACTTCTTCTTCAAATAGGTGATGGAAGCCTGACAGAACATTAGCAGGCCCAAAAGATAATTAAAATGTAAAATACCATGCAAAGACAGGTAGACAGACAGATACACACATAGCAGAGTACCTACATGAATTCTTTGCATTGGAGTTCATTACTAAGGAGCACAGGGAGGGTCCCAGGTTGGAACCCTTATTTGTTGCAGGATGAGTTTGAGGAACTGTCTCAAATTGAAAGGTTAGCAGAAGAGATTTTAGTAAACAAGCAAAAAAAGTTTTTTACAGGAAATCACCAGGCCCAGATACCGAACCGACCTACAGGAACTCAGTCATGAAACAAACAGTCCAGCAATGATGGGTAACCTACTGTTTCACTCTCAGCTCCAAAAAACGGGGGAGGCAAATGCATCAGTTTTTTTGGAAGTGCTCTAATGGTGACCCAGAAAAACTAACCACTATGTCCACCCTCTATACAGAGAAGCTGTTAAATAAATATATAAATAAATTCAATTTATTTCTCTGCAAAGGAAATTGTGCATCATTTGGCCATGAACTTTATTTACGGAGTTGACTAACATCCAGGTAAAAAAGAATATGGTTCACCCAGTGCACTCAATTTCCCAAAGCTTTCCAACTAGGGCTAAGGGTTTTAGAGAAACCAAGAGATCACTGAACGATGGGGACAGTCCTCACGTGCATTAAGAGCTTAGAAGAACAACTGCCTGATTTTGCAAAGGTAAATCCTACAGCCACATCCTTTGGGCTTGGGCTATTCAACATTTTCATAAGTGATTCTCAAAAGGAAGAACAACTGACTAGCACAGTTTGCTAGCACCAACACAAAATTACTCAGGAGAGATACATCTCAAGCTGAGTGAAAAGGGCTGTACAAAGACCTCATGCTGCTGAGTCACTACTTATAAAATGGCAAATAAACTCAACTTTTATGAACACAAAGAAATTAAAACCAGTTGTTTTTCACTAACCTGCAAGACTGTGCCCTAAGTTAGCAGTTACTACTCAGGAATACCACCCAACAGTCAATGCAGGTAATTTTCTAAAAATAACATTTCAACACTCGGCAGCAGAACTCAGGGACAGGACGCAAAGGTAACAGTCATTCTGCATATAGCTGTACAATCTCATACTCTTTCCCTAAACCATCCACCACGGATGTCATGTATCAGCCAATAGTCTAGTAGCTTGCATAACAAGCCATTTCATGCTCTGCACATGCTACAAAACCAAAACAAACAGGTTTGAAACTTACACGAACGGCTGTGTCCACACCTGCTGAGGCCAGTCGATTGATCTTCCCATCAGCTCCATGTTGGAAGTCTAAGCTGTAAACAGGCTCCTTATTATGCCACGCTATTTCACAAGTGATGACCTTCATGTTTGCTAAAGAAAACAGAGCAAATACCAGATAAATTCTTGTTTCTTATGACCAAGGCAATCAAAGTTAACGCAGATTTTGCAAGCACCGCAGACAGATCCCGTAACAGCTTCACTGCAGAAACTAACAGAATGGTTTAAGGAAGACCGTTTCTAAACGCTGTGATTTATTACGGCTACAGTTACTGCCTGGGCACTGCATGAGAAGGGTAATGAAGCCGCGTCTCTGTGGAATTACATGTTGCGCCAGAAGCACAGGACAGGGTTACAGTAAACAGTAAATCCCGGGGGCAGGCACCGCAGCTTTTCCCCCTCAGCCCCCGGAGCGCGCCTGCACTCCCTCAGTTGCCCGGGCCCGGCCCTCAGCCCGGCTCCGGACGGGGGTGAGCCCTCGCCGGGGGAGCAGCGCCAGACCGGCACCACCCGCGTCCATCCAGCCCCCGGGGAAACAACTACTTCCGTACCGACAGCGAAGCGTTGAGAAGCCCGAGCAACGGAAAGGCACGAAGGCCCCGGCGGGGCAGGAGGTAGGCGGAGGCGTCGCTGCCCACAGCCGCCGCTCGGCCGCGCAGCCGCTCCCCGGGGGGCACCGCAAGCAGCGGCCGCTCCCCGAAGCCCCGGGGGCTGGCGGTACCCGACGCCTGGAGAGGATCGGCCGCACGAAACCCAACGCGCTCGCTGGCGACAGCCCTGGCAAGCACCTAGGCTAAGTCCCTAGCTC
>VYZV01015862.1:1564-15368 GCA_013401275.1 Pandion haliaetus | reverse complement strand
GATCAGGTTGCTTCGGACCTTCTTGTGTTTTGAAAATCTCCAAAGATGGAGATTCCACAATCTCCCTGGGTCCCTTTTTCAGGGTTTGACTACCCTAGCTGTGAACACTTTTTTTCTCTAATATTTAAACAGAATTTTTGTTGTTGCAACTTGTTTCTATTGCCTCTCATCCTATCACTGTGCTCATGAGAAGAGGCTAGCTTCATCTTTTCTATGCCCTCCCATTAGGCAGCAGCAGAGAGCAGTAAGATTTCAAGGTAACCTACCCTTTGTAAGGCTATATCCCTCAGCTTCCCCTTCTGTATCAGATGGTCCAGGCCCCTACCCATCTTGGTGACCCTTCAGTAGACTTGCTCCAATATGCCAATGTCATTCATATACGAGGGAGCCCAAAACTGGACACAATACTCCATGTTTGGTCTCACAATCCCAATAGGAGGCAAGAACCACTTCCCTCAAACTGCTGGCTGAACTCTTGCCAATATAGACCAGTAAGCACTGGGTTCTCCCACCACAAGAGTGCACTGCTGACTCACATTCAACTTTTAGTCCACCAGCATCACAGGCCTTCTCCTTCCAAGCTGCTTTCCTATGAATAGTCTCAGTAGTCTCCAGCTTGTTCAACTGCATGGACTATTTCTGTTATTGGCCTCAATATTGATCTGCCAGCTCAGAAGGCTGACCATTTTATGACCCCCCTCCTAGTCTACCTATCCAAACCATACCTCACAAACTTCGCTATCATGGTATTATGGCAGTCCACGTTGAAAGCTTTTCTAAAACAAAGATCCACACAGCTGTTCATTTCATTGTAAAAGGCAATGAGGCTGCAAAGGCACAATTTGCTCTCAATAAATCCATGCTGGTTGTTCCTAATCACCTTGACTATCACAGGGCTGCAGATGGCTTCCAGGTAGATTTGCTCCATGGTCTTCTCAGGGACTGAGGCTACACTGACCAGCCTGTAGTTCTGCCTGTCCTAAATATGGGTATGATGACTGCCTTTTTCCAGGCATCAGGAACATTGACTGCCACAACCTTTTGAGATATCATCGCAAGGCCAACTCTTCATCAATTGGCCAGCTCCCTCTGACACATCTCAACTGGTCCCATGGACTTGTGTATGTCGAGTTTGCTTAAATGGTCCCTTAATTCAGTCATCTTTTATTACAGGTAATGCTTCACTCCGTAAGATCACCACTTGTCTCAGGGACCTGGGTGGCCAGATGGCAGACCTTACCAGCAAAAACCAAGGTAAAGAAGATACTGAGTACCTCAGTAATTTGTGCCTCACGCACCTCATGTTCAGCTACTAAGCACCTGCCCCACTGAGCAGCAGACCCACATTCTTCTTAGTTCCCCTGTTGCTGCTACTGTGCTTACAGAAGCCCTTCAGGTTGCCCTTCACAGGCCTGGCCAGCTTTAACTCCAGCTAAGCTCTGGCTTTCAAATCCATCCTACATGCCCAGGCAGTGTGCCTATATTCCTGATGGACTGCTCATCCATGCTTCCATCTGGTATGCGTACTTCTTTTCTGTCTTTGCTATTTCTATTAACTGAGAGCTGCAAGCTCTCTATTTATAAGTTTAAATCCTCATTTAGGTCAAAGATACACTCTGGACACAACCTAGTTCCATAGGATTGGTCTGCAGCAAGACATTCTTACCAGAAAGGTAAGTTTCAAAACAAGACCCAAACTCTTTTCAGTAGAGTACTATTGATCCAAGAAGGAAAAATAGAATATAAAAGTGAAGTTCATCTACACAGCATAAGCTAATGATCACCTTCTTTCCTGCCTCCTTTCTCTATCCTTGTTCTGCAAGTCGTGTCTAAAAATTATGTAACATTTTTGATATTTTAAGAAGCGTCAGTATGGCATTCTATTCTGCAATGGCCAACCCTGCTCACACAAATACCTAAATCATAAAAAAAAAAAAAAAAAAACCAACAAAAAAACCCAACCACTTGATAAAAGAAAAAAAGTTACTGAGTTAGGAGTCAAAAGAGGCAGTAGAAAAGAATTCCAAGCATCACATTTTATTATATGAATATCAGACATGACCTTCATCAAGATGTTTCAGATACAATCAGCCAGCCAATATCTTGCTTGAAATATAGTCTAGAAAGAACAAAATTGATACCTTTCTCCATCAGAAAAATTTACAGAGTCTTCCACATTACTTGTGGTAGAATCATTTGCACATCCTACTGCTTGTGGAATTGAAGATTTTAACTGTGCAATTTCTGCTTTCAGTTCTTCACATTGACAGGAAATTTGATTTTTTTCCACTTCTAGTAGTTCAACCTGGCAAGTAAATAAAAATAATTTTATATATGAAATAAAATTGTGGTGGATTAAAATAAAGACAATTTATACAAATGTAAATCATTTAACTTTGCTGACTGCTTTTAATTAACTTTTCAGTTAGATTTTAAGATATGATAACCCAGACAAACTGGTTTAAAATAGCCAGCTGTCATCTGAACCATTGTATGTGTGCTCCCTCTAAGTGTGCTCAGTCTGTCTCATCTTGCAGTCAGAGACACTCAGAGCCTTGCAGTCTCTCTGAAGTTTGCTTATTTCTGTCCATGGAAGAAAAAAACCAGAAGCTCCTAGGTTAATTTAGTATTTCTTCCCCCTTTTAGGTGGCTTGACTAGTTAGTGGACTGAACTATGCAACACGTTGTGTAATAAAACTACTATGAAACATCCATTAAAAAAAAAATTGTTAATTTGAAGGATATAACTTTTTTAACAAACATACCTCGCTTTTATATCTGTCTCTCTCAATGCTGCACTTGTCCAGTTGCCTGAAAACATCATCCAGTTGCACAGCAATTTCCTCTACCTCGCTCTTATTTTCACCATCAGCACACTTGCTGCATTCAGTTTTTAAGGTCTGCAGGGTACTGCATTGTTCCTTTAGTTTTGCTATTTCTTCTAAGGCCTGTTCATAAAGAATTGTCACTTCTGCCAACCTTCTTTCAGGAATGTTTTCTTCTTCAAATGAAGAAATTGTCTCAGTTGACTGATGGCACATTTCTTTTTTTACATACTTATTATTCATTTCTAAAATCCTGTGTTCCAGTGTTTCTACTTGTTTGGTTAATACTTCACATTTGTTTTGGTACCTTTCTTTTTCTTTGTTTAATAATTGCAGCTGATTTTTCAGTTCATTTCCAAGACCTACAGAAGTCTCAGAAACTTCATTAACATTGTGCTGTTTAGTTTCCATCTCTGTCCTGGGAACTTGAATATCAGTGTCATCTTCCACCTCTTCCTTTTTAACAACTATGTTTGGGAGCTCTGTCTGTGTTGATGAGGTCAACTGTTCACTTTTTGATTCTGAAGTAGCCGCAGTGCAAGGTTCTCCGACATCATAGTTTTCTATCTGCTTCTCCTCTTGATCCAGATTAATACATTCAGTTTTTACTACAGGAACATCAGAATCTGCTGAAGGCTTTGGAGTACTGCTCTCCTCTAAAATAATGACATCTTCATCATCATCACCATAGTTGTTGAATGTTTTGTCATTTAAACGAGGTGTCTTTAAAGACACAGGTGTCATGCAACTAGGTGTCTTCCGTTTAAGACTGAGAAGCAAAATATTAAACTGTTTACTGTATTGCTCAAAAAATGCAAAGTCACTTGTTTCAAACTATTCTTAGTGTTTCTATAAGCACTGTTAAAAACTACCACTCAGTAATTAGAAAGGGACGTCACCCTGCATAGTATTTTAACATGTGTAGCCAGAGTAAATACCCTTCCTGTAAAAAGAAGTGGCTGACATCCACACACTAAATTATCTTCACACATTATTTTAAAACACTCAGACTCGCTATCTGCGGGAACAGACCCCTGCACCTCTTCCTTAACCAACAGAGGTTAAGGAAAACATACTGCAGAGTGTGGTTAACACAATACAGTCTTTTCCTAAACAGACAAACCACTAAGCAATTTTCCTTGCCAGCACACGGTATTTTTTGCTGCATTCACTTTTGTACCTCACAAGGTTTCTAGGTACCTTTAATCAGTCTGCTGCTTCCTATACTCCCAAAAGTGGCATATGAATTTTGGCAGCTGTCACCTGAAGATGGGCCTACACCCACCACCGTCATTTTCATTAACAAGTTATTAATTTTAGAAATAAGTGGGGATCTACTTTGTACAGGTTCACTAACCTGGTATCAGAATCAGAATGAGGTGAAGATACTGATCTATTTAAAAGAAGCAGAGGTCTTTTGACAGAAGCATTTGATGTTTCTGGTAAAAGTGATCTTGGAACAGCTTCCTTTCCACTCATAGCTGAGAATGTTTTGAAGTCTTTACTTGAAGACACAGGTGTTTTTAAAAACATTTCATTATTGATCTGTAACATAATATTCATTAGGAATGAAAAGAAACAGACATTAGTAGATTCTTCAGAATAGGTTTAAGCAGTTCTTCTAAATATCTGCCAACACCTAAAATTCTGACTGACGTTTCTTATGTATAGTACAAGGATATCCTTGAACCCGGGCTCAGTATTTTGCAATAAGAAAGGCTAAGTTAGCAAAACTTGCACATTGCAAACCCCAGTTTTCTTAACTTCACGATCGCACAACCCTTCCCCCCTCCACCCAAACTCTACTGATGTGTGTAAATATTTCCCTTTGTGTTGGTTTAAGACATGCAACATACTAGAAAGCAGGAAGTTCTATATCATAATTACAGACTTCTTGGAGATTTCTCAGAGAACTCCGAATGCTGTACACCAGCTGCACACTCCTCTCTATGCACAGATTTATTGCTGTCAGAAAGCAACTTTCTGATCTTACAAGTCTTTCTCTAGATACAGCTATTTTGAAGTACCGTGTAGAATCTCAGGCAAGAGCTTCTCCCAAGCTGCATCTCTGTCTGAAGTCTGACCATCATACACAAAGTATGGGACAGCCATCTCTGTTAAAGCTGCTCATAATTAATTCAGTTTGTCTAAAATGAACAATACTTTACTTTCAGAAATTACTTTTGTATGTGGGTAAAAGTAATGGCAGAAAAATTAATACAATGAAGTATATAGGTTAAAACAGCACATACAAAATCTCCTCTCCAGAAACACAGTGATCTTAGGTTAGCACTTTACTTTGAAAGCAACTTAAGCTAAATCACATTTAGCAAATTTGATTCCGAGTCACAGTCTACACATTCTCACCACTCAACCATGTTGATTTGCTTTTAATTTAATTTGAGTGCCTCCTTGCAAAAGCACAGCTACTACAAGTCTGTCCACCCCCACCCCGGGCCCCAGTTTTAAGGCATCTTTACTTTCATATCCTCATCGCATCTCTGCAACAAATCCACTTTCAATAAATAGACGGCATGCTATAAAAACAGATATGATTGACTGACATCTTTTCTAGTACTATTTTGTGAGAGCTTTGTCCCTCTCAAACTCTTTCTTAAGTACTACACAGAAAGCAATGGTGTACTTTCCATCACTGGACAGGAAAGATGGGGGATTTTTGGTTTACTAATAGTGAGCATAACCTGTACAGCCATCAAAACAAAACAGAATGTTGAACTAGTCAGTTGGCCACTAGTAGCTATAAAGCAAACTCTTAACTCAAAGCCTGGCCTACTTGATCAAACTGCATAGTATCATTGCCAGCAAGAACAACTCTGCTACCAAAGTGAGTTCCTATCAACTTCAGGAGTTACCTGGTGGCTGTACTCTAGTCGCTTCTTCAGTTTTTCCCTGTCTCTGCACAGCAGCAAGGAAAAAAAATTAAGAGCTTAGATTCAAAATGTTAATTCATTCTAAAACCAAACCAACCTCAAAAACTAAAAGCAAACACAATACTCCTTACCTCAGCTAGATACAATAAAGTTCTAATGAACATATTCTGGTTTAGTGAATGAAAATTTTCTGCAAGAACTTAGAAGCTAGTATAGCTTAAAGTTAGCTTAACTTCAAACAAGTTCTCTCTCAGATTAAGATTTAAATTTGAAAAAAAAACCCCAAACTCCCACTTTAGAATGCTAGCTAGCATTAGCTAAAATTATCCAAGTCAGTTTTTTTCCATACACCTTAGCTAAGAGTTCTCTTTCTTATTCTTGAATAAATGTATTGAGGTATTCAGCTGCTTCAATGTGGACCTTGAAAACAACAGTTACCTAGACAAGGCCTCCTAACAGCCCTAGTAGGTTGCTTCTCTAACATCCCAAATTGTCCTCCTATCGCTTCGTCCTAGGAAACAATGCCCCTCTGAGAGCTGTACTTGAACACCAATTGCTACATTGCTCTCCTTAGATGTTATTAAACGAGAGAGGCCCCTTTCGTTATGACTTTCCCAATTTTGATTTAGGAGGGCAAACAGGCATTAAGTCAAAGAGAGAAATTTGCATGTAATGCCAACATGCTAGTAACAGAGAAAAGAATAGTGCTATTCACCTATTGACTGCTACAATCAAGTCTTGATTTCAGGGCACTGTTTTCTGGCTGGATATATTCCCAGAAGAGTTGCAATTATACCACAGGCAAGAGAAAAGGGCATTTAGTTTTCACATTCCTTTTCTAGTGTTGAGTGACACTTGTAAGAAAGTCTAGTACTCACTTTTTCTTGTAAGTTTTCTCATATGTAGGATGTATTAGGTCATCATCTTCTGGTTCTTCTGGCACATTACAATTCCTGAGTTGAGCAGGAAAAAAAAAACCCCAACCAAAAAAAACCACGACAGAAAAAGCTTAACATCCATGCTTATAACAGGTGATAAAATAAGAACTAAAAGCAGTATTTAGATATTAATCAAAATCTAATTTTACCGGAATTGTGGGTCAGGGTTCAGTGAGCAGTACCACTTTTCTGGCAAGTGCTCTATTCCATCTGGCAGCTTCCGCCATTTCAGACATCCATCACATTGTACCCATGTCTGATCAGGCTGTTTTCTGTAATGGAAAAAATACCAGAATGTTCACATGAAAAGTTCATTTTCATGACTGAGTGTAAAACAGTAATAACAGTATGTAAAATTCTTCTATTTAGAAGTGATACTCACTGTATCTCCTCAACTGGCAAAGCTAATGGGTATTCTTCATTTTTCTTTGTTTTCATTTCATTCCAGTAATCATTAAGCTTTTCTCCTAATGCTGCTATTGTAAGTCTAAAAAGAAAAGTTAAGAGCACCTTAAATAATCAAATACTAGCACAGAAAGAACCTTTTTAAACTACAGTGAAAGAAAAAAATGTATGAACCACTCTAATATTTCTATTGCACAACAGTAAGCTTTTTGCTTTTAGAAAATCTTAGAAATTAGGAATTGTGTGAAGTCATGTTTGTCAGCAAAGAAATTACTGGAAAGATGAGTTGGAGCACAGACAAAGATCGAAATCAAGAGTGCTCAATTCAGAAGCGCTGTGAATGTACAGTGCAAACCCTGAAGCTATCTCACCAGTTCAGCCTCAATCATAGAAGAAACGCATACAAAACCACCTCTCTCAATCCAGTATGTGTATTTGTATATGTATTGGTATATGTCAATCCTAGCTGTGTATTTGGCTGATGCTTCTGTAAGTCCATTAACTGCAAGTTCATGACTACTCTACACAGATGTACAACAAAACTACATTGAGACTGCAAACGTATGATCACTTGAACGTAGCATTGAGGGAAGGGGTTAAAGAAATCCTAGTAGGAAAAGCATTACTTAGTGATTGGGTGATTGCTGTACATACCAAAGAATTAAGTTGGTAGATAAGTCTTAGCATCTTGCTAACAGCTATGCAAACTAACCGAGGTAGAAAGTCTTGCAACTCTTCACAAAAGATAGTTCTTGCTGAAATTAGGAAGTTGTCTTAAAGAATCAGATGAAACGGGCCCTGCGGCCAAAGAACAACTGAGTCTGCGCAGGAACAAAGGTTAACTAGTGGTGACAAAGAGGAGTCATCTGCCTTCATCCCCGCGACCACCACAAGGAAGCACCGCGCAAGCGCAGTCAAGAGGAACCTGTGGAAATGACTCCTTGAAACTAATTTCAACACGAAGTGGGGATAGGTCATGCATATGTATAAGCATACTGGGAAATCTTATGTATATGTAACACTTGGCTGTATAAATTTGAAGCAAGTTGCCGCACTGGGCGCGCACGACTTTGGTGGGACTACCCCCCGTGCCGCCCGGCGCCAAATAAACATACCTACTTTACAATCTTATAGATTGTGGAGTCTGTTTTCCGCACATCAGTATGAAGTCTACATGCTTCTAAAAGGAGCAGGCCAGTCCTACCCTAGGTTAATTTTTAGCTGGATTAGTTTCCTGATCAGGGCTCACATTGTAGCTCTATGACTACTAGAGCTGGCACACACAGGAGGGAGCGGTGCGGAAGAACAAGCCCCACAGGTGAGGTAGAGAAATGAATGCTTGTCAGCATGCTGAATTTACATCAGTATAAAGTGGCTGCCTAACCAAAGCCTGAAAGTTAGTCTCTCCCTGCCTCGCTTATTCCAATACCTACACCACCCTGTCCCTTGAACTAACACAAATGTTTGTGCAGTGAACTAATGTGACCTAGAGGGTTTTGATCTAGATCACCTCTGAACCCAAGTCATGAATTTCTGTGCCAAAAAAAGGAAGCACCACAAGGGCAGAAATGAGCAGCAATGCATGGATGGGATCATATCTCTCTCCAGAAGAGGGAAGAAGGGCAGGTCAGCTTACACTGATCATGAAATTACAGCATCAGTTTTATGTTTTTGTTTTGGGCTGGAAAGCTATGTTTTGAAAACCTGTAGTACTCTTTGCAGAAAAACCTTTCTAAAAGATCTTTCAGGTATAGTATCTCCATGCCCACATTACAAGTGTTTTTAAAAAGAAACAAGTAAAAAGCATTCAATGCTCACCGTGCCAGCCTGTGGGAACATAGTGCAAATCTTGGTCAACACCAATGACTATCCTACAGTGTTGCTAATTCCTCACCCTCTGCCAAAGGGAACTGTTAGTGCCACTGAACCATTACCGGTGCGGGCAACATATGTATTCAAAAAACTAACACAAGAGCTATTTTCCAGTTTGACCAATTCCCTGATCTGCTTTACTATGTGTTCTCCTTAACAGCTCTGATAGCACAATAGTATAGTAATAGAAACACGGGAACTGCTTAAAGCTGGCAATACCACAGCACAGAGCAGCACAAACTGTTGGTATCATTTAAAGATACAGGCAGACTGAACTGTAGTGGCTGTAGCAGCTATCAGGCTTGCTGCTCCTCCTTCAGAGGGCTGCTGTTTCAACAGCACAAACGACCAGATTTATCTTGCTATAGCCCCTCAACTGCTGCAATTAACAGCTCTGTTTATTACAGCACTCAGGTGTGGTTTCTGGGTTATCTTTAGATGCAGAGCTGCGTATAAATCAGCAATTCAGGAAAGGCATTGTGGACAGCTCAGGTTGCCAGTGGAGGCTGAACCGCAACTCGTTGAAGGTCGAAACATACAGCTTGAAAAAGGTAATGACTTCTCCTGCCAAAGTTTATCCCATCTGTGTTTGCAAGTCAATACCTTAAGTTTCTAAGTCCACAATTGAAAGCAAGTGTTAGGGCACAGAGAAGTGCCTGTTCCTTTAAGGGCATATGGTCAAAGAAGCCATAAACAAGAACATACAGAGACAAACCTGACCCTCAAGGGAGGTAGTGATAAGAACAAACCTGGTCAGTCATGATAACTGGTAAGGATATGTGGAATGTGAGAATGTTTATTTTTTCAGTTGGGAGGGTAAAGAAAAGGAAGGGCACAAACAGAGAATCATAAAACCTGATCAATTAGCGTTAACAAAGACAACAACCAGAAACAAAGACAATAACCAGAAACAAACCTGGTCAGTCACACTGACAGGCTATCAGGAAACTGCAGGCAAACTGGGATTTTGCAACTGATAAGGATGCAAACCTGAGGGTCCAGGATGTTTGGAGGCCGTCAGTGGAACTATGCCAATTGATGAGGCAATGTGCACAGAGAAGAGGGAGCAGGGAGGAACAAAGGGAGAAGTAAATAGAAAAGGGCATAAAAGGAGCTGGTTGCATGTAAAACAGGTTTGGTCAGTACAGTTGTCCAGCTGAGCCCTGTGCCTGATCACCACAGTCTGTCCTATCTTCTTGTATCTCTCTACATAATCTCATTCTCTATCCCAAGTGTATGCGTATGGCAAGGACTCAGTGCCAGCTACTAGTGAGAGCTCTGCGTGTGTGAGTGGATTTGATGCCAACTCCTGGAGTCAAAACCGGGTGTGTGGTGTCAGCTAAGGGAGCAAGTGGGTCTCAGCTGCCACCCACTGAGGCAGGAATGGTGTGTCCCCCAAAAACCAGCTCCTGGGGTGGACCAGCATGAGTGAGGGACTCAGTGCTGGCAGCTGGAGCAGGACTGCGGGTCACAGCCTGTGTGCCTGGTGTGGGCTGCTCTTGGGCGGATGACTGACTGCATCTTCTCCTGTCCTGGTGTGTATGTGTATTTGCTAGCAAACACTCAAACTTGACTCAGCAGTGAACAGGAGGCCACAGGTCCGGGCAGGGGTATCAGACAGGCAAGGGTTCATGCTGGTATACCCAGGGAGACTTGTGAATATGGAGCGTCTGTGCGAGTGTGTGAGTGTGCATGTTTGCTAGCCAACATCAAATTGTACTAGCCAGTGTGTAGGGGACCTGTGAAGCAGGTAAGAGGGTCTGGGATCCAGGCAGGGGTACGAGGACAGGGGGGCCATGCTGGTACTCAGGGGATCCACAAATGTACATGTGCTTGTGAACCTGGAGTATCATGTATGTGCCTTCACTGTGAGCTTCTATCTCTACAAGCCAAAGAGGAGGAAGGGGACTTGGCTGTTTTTGTCTTACGTGAGTCCTATATGTAGGTGCACCTTGTCTGCAGCAGTCTGTGTAACCAGCTATTTCAGTGTCCTGTGTGTGTGTCTCTCTGTTACATGTGCTCAACTTTGCTACTGGTTAAACCTGAAAACAGGAAAGTGGCAGTCACATCCCTCATCCTGGGCAGAAACCCTAGGTCCCCAGACTGGGATCCAGTGGCTGTGCAGGAGGGAGTCCTGTGACAGAGCTGCTGGAGGAGCTGGCCGCTCCTAATAGCCCTTAACAGGAAGCAGCACAGAAAACAGGAAATAGCCTTGTCATCATGAAAGAAAGTAATACAGAGCAGAACAATTCTCAAGGTTTGTATTCAGATAATTGTCCCTGGGCAGTTTTTACACCTCAGCCTGAAAACTGCTTAGGGAACTCATCCCCTCTAGCCTTTCCTCCCCCACATGCCTCCTTCCACAATGCCAGCACAACTGATTCACAGCAAAGCAGCCTAAACAGACTAAGAAATCCACCTAGCTTAAAAACAATTATAATTTCTGAAAATTTTAAGTCAGACTAGGTTCCCAATCTTGTTCACAGTTTAACTGTAGGAAGTATCATACTAGATACTGACTGATGGGATGGATACAGATATGTGAAAAAGTGGCAACTGTGAGTTAGAAACAAAAACTGAAACAAAGCAGTGTCCTAAATCACCAATGCCCTCAGTATGTCAGGTATTTTAAATACTCTATCAGGTAGCAGCGGATTTGAGGGCATTCAAGTCCACTCTTAAGAAAGAAATTGAAAAGAAGGGCCCAAAAATATCCAACCAAGCTTTTCCAAAAAAAGACCAAACAAAATTTGTTATGAAAAACAGTTAATAGTGTAGGATTCACGTATCACAATTTTAGTCATGTGTCATACAAATATCCACATATCAGTGAGTTATCTGTGCTCATTTTACAATCAGTGAGGGGAAGAATTGCAACCAACCACTTTTAGGGCACTTGCTTTAAAATGATGTGTATCATACACTAGACTTCACTGACTGCACAATGAATTCAGTATGATCACTGTAGATGTAAACATCCCACCCCTACTGTTCAGAAGAGTCATGCAGTTTAATGATAGAACATAAGCTTTTATTCTTACTACTTAGAAAAGAAGAAGCCTTTATCGTCAAGTATTTCAGTGAACAACAATATTCAATAGGCAGTTTACATAAAAATATACATTTACCTGTATTCATTTGTGTAGTCAAAATCTTGTTTATTATGAGTGGGTTTTAGGAAGTTGCATTCAATAATCCCAACTACACCAACACCCATGTTGTTTGCCTGTAAGAAATTAAAATCTATCAGGAAAAACAATATATACTCTATGCTAATACTGCAAGAGTTTGTCAGAGGTAATTATAAGCTATATATACACTAGGTATAACTCCTCCTCTCCAAAAAGAAACTCTTGACACAAACCCCCTAAATAAAAAAAATCCTCTGTTCCAGCTCTCTTTTTGTCCTGAAAGATATGCCCAGGCCCGTGTTTTGTGTATCAAGCTTACTTTCAAAAACAAACATTAAAACAACTGCATACAATTTATACAATTTTTAACTGCTGCACAAACTAAAAAAGGTGGTTTTATAAAGGATACATTAGTATCCTAGTTTCCATCTGTATTCTTTTTTAAAATCAGCATTTGAGTGAAAATGATTTCTAAAGATTTTAAAATATTTTTGAGCTTTAATTTCTTACCTTTAACTGACAGCCAACTCTTTCATAAGCTTTGATGAGTCTGTTTTTATGGTACATCATTATTCCATAATGATCTTTGTTTCTGCAGTTAAATCCAAAAGTAATTCTTACTGTTTTAGCCTTTTACCAGATATTAAGGAAAGATCTGGTTAATCTCGCGTAACACAAAAAATATAGGTACTCTGAGTGTTCATTCTAAACTGGGTTCTAGAACCTTCTTTTTTTATATTGAGATAATTTCTTCAGCATGCCTTTACAAAAAAAAAAAAAAAAAAAATCACATGAGTTTAACTGCAACTTTCCCAGCAGAATCCAGACAGCTTACATAAAAAGTCACATCATTAAATTCAGTATGCAATGATGTGAATATTAGCAAAGGATACATTCAAAAATTTTGGCCTATATATATCGCGTTCAATGAAGGCAAGGCTTTTCGAAACCAGCTGTGTTTTCACTTTTTGTCCTCGCAGAATGATCTGCATTGTTGGCTTCAGATACAAAATACTGCAATAAGCCTACAAAACACAGAGTAACTCCTGTTATTAAAAAAAACCCAGAACATCAAGATATGAGTATTTTTTATATCTTTAGGAAGACAAACTCAAGTTTTAATTAAATTTTTATGAAATGTGGTTTTTTCCAGCTTGAATCTGGAAAAATTAGGTAATGCAAGTGTGCATAATAAGCATACACATATCACAAATTAAATAAATAGCAATTGAAGGACAACTTTTATGAATATGACAAGTTAATCGGGTGTCTGAAGATGCATTTTTACCACTAAAAGAGCTCTCAAACACAGAAGCCTCTCTTTTTTTATCCCCTACTAACAGCTTAAAAATTATATTACAACCTTTAAAATACAAACAAAAGCAAGTGTGTTAACTTTGTTCCAAACAACTGCATATTATCATAGCTTGATAATAGCTATGCAATCTTCTTATAAACCTGTAGATCTATGAATTTTAATTTGTATTTATCATTTTATTTACAACTTTTAATAACCGAAGCAGATAGAGGACTTCAGTGAGTCTTAGAATAATTGAAGGTTTTAGTTCAACTGGAATAATACTTCTGAATATTATCCACAAGAAGTGCCCAGAACACCTAGTAATTCCAACTGTCCCTTCTTAAAAAAAGAAGCCTTCAGAGCTTATGAATCAATAGTGGAGATAATGGTCGTATCAATTAGCCTACAGAAAAGCCTTGTCCCTGTCTCCCTGCATGTATTC